>JAYMTA010005600.1:0-11236 GCA_036897625.1 Pelargonium cotyledonis | reverse complement strand
TCGTTGGGCGCATAAGGTGACGATGTTCAGGCTGATTATTCTGTTGCTGCTTTTCGGCTACTGGGTGTTTTGGATCACTCACAGAGTTTCCAATACTACAGCAACTGTCCATATTGATGGCAAAGCTGCCATAGCAACAACTGATGATGATTTCATTTGTGCCACCTTGGATTGGTGGCCACCTGATAAATGCGATTATGGTACCTGTAGCTGGGGCACAACTAGTCTTCTCAATCTGGTGAGCTCAGTTCACATCTATAGCTCTATCATTCACATGTATCTTCTCGGCCAGTTTTTCCTTGATATCACTTTTCTTCTTCTTCTTCTTGTCTGCAGGATCTCAGCAACCCAATTCTGTTAAATGCCATCAAAGGTACAAAATATATCAGACACCATACATACCTCAATAGAACAGTTACTTCAGATGATATAATTTACATTTGTATGAATTATATAGTTGTGTTTGTATCGCAGCCTTTTCTCCCTTGAAAGTGAGAATGGGCGGAACCTTACAGGACAGAGTCATATTCAGAGGAGAGGGAATACAAGATGCGTGCACTGGGTTCTTTAAGAACAGCTCACAGTTACTGGGTTTCTCACAAGGTTGCTTGTCCATGTCACGATGGGACGAAATAAATACTTTCTTGGAGAAAGCTGGGTAAGTATATCACAACTGTGGACTCCACTTTCAATTGCAATATGCTATTGATATGTAAAAACTGGTTTTGCTGAAATACATTACAGGGCAGTGGCCACTTTCGGGCTGAATGCATTATATGGGAGGACGATAGCTTCAGATGGTTCAGTCGTAGGGCCCTGGAATTCCAGTAATGCTGAATCTCTAATACGCTACACTGTCAACAAGGGCTATCCTATCCACGGTTGGGAACTGGGTAATTACGGACCAAACACTCTTATGTAGGCCTATAACGAATAGCACAATTCTTACAATATTCACAGAGCATCACATGGTAGAACTGACGAGAATATTATGAAATTGTTAACTTTTGTTGCCAACGAGAAAACTTTAGTTATGATCAGTTTCTACAAGTTCTCACATTACAGTTATAGTGAATCAGTTTTGTGATTAGAGATAAACAATAATCTCAATCAGATTGAATCAAATAGACAGTGAGTCAGTGAGTACTTGAACTCAACCACATCAAATTTCATGATGCATACACTTATTCATCACATGAACAGCACAACAAACTCACTGACCTCAACATTTTCCACCCTATAAAACAGTAGTTCGGTTTGTTAATTCCATATTATAAATCTCCCATCAATTCCACAAACATTTTCTTATTTAAACATATTCACTCGCGTAAGGTGAAATTCCAAAAACAGCCTATATAAGAGAAATATGCAGAAAGAAAAAAGGATAGAGCAAAACCTGATAGCCATTCTGGGTAGAACATGTTGTAAGAATCACGTAGAGAAGTATAGAGTCCTTCAACAGTTCGCAACAGCTACCTATCAAACTCATCTTCAAAATAACAGACCAATCATCCATTAGAGTTTCACAAGTTATGATAAACTATTCAACCTCAAACAGACAAGAAGTATAGTTTTACGTTAACATGACAGATCATGGTACTAGTATACTCAAACAAGGTTTTTTATTTTTGCCAATAATTTCTGATGCAAAATTCTAGTTGCTTTTCAGGCAATGAACTAGGTGGGAAGGGAGTCAGAGCAAGTATTGCAGCTGACCAATATGCATTCGACATAAACTCTCTCCACAACATAGTACAAGATATTTACAGAGGACATGAAGCTAATCCACTTATCCTAGCACCAGGAGGATTCTTTGATGCAAATTGGTTCACAGAATTTATAAACAAAACAACTCAAACTCTACAAGTAGTCACTCAGCACATCTATAACCTTGGTCCAGGTACTTTGACACAGTAAACCAGACACATTTCATGCACTATCCATTTTATTTTCTCTAAGCAATCCAAGACAAGCAAAGTTTTCGTAATGGTACACAACATTTTCTGCCATAAAAAAGTTCAAGCTAGCAAAAACAATTTTTTATTAACAAATTATTTTCTTGTAAGTAGGAGTTGATGATCACCTTATAGAAAAGATCCGAGATCCGTCCTACCTCGACAGTGGGAATATGCCTTACAGAAGCCTCCAAAGCATTCTTAAGAATTCTGGGACTTCAGCAGTTGCATGGGTTGGAGAAGCAGGAGGGGCTTTTAACAGTGGCCAAAATCTTGTCACTAACGCTTTCATATTCAGTTTCTGGTAAGCTTGCCCTAACCTATTCAACAGCTTTTGCATTCACGCTTCAATAATGTGGTTGAGACTAGAGACTGATACACTTCTTCAACAGGTATTTAGATCAGCTTGGAATGGCATCATCTTATGACACCAAAACATATTGTAGACAAACATTGATTGGTGGAAACTATGGTCTACTGAACACTGCCACCTTTGCCCCAAACCCAGATTACTACAGGTGCGACTCTTTATTATCAAAGTCCATGGGACAAATGATTAAGGGAAAGAAACATAGGAAATACGAAATTCTGATTAGATGCAACATGGATTGTACTCCGGGTTCTTCATTTAGTCAAAAAATATAATTATTAGGTACAGAACCCTGAAATCTCGCCCACAATATCAGGTACATGGCAAGGATATATATCTTTCCCGGTCTTAAATCAAGGACAATCATAATGATAAATTCCTATATGAATCAACATGTACATGCACATGCCCAATTATCTATCATTGCTCGCAAACCTAAACAGCTACACACCTTAAGTTTTAACTTCTAATCTCATATTGCAGTGCACTTCTTTGGCATCGCTTGATGGGAAGCAGTGTTCTCCGCACAACCTTCTCTGGGACTGGAAAAATTCGTGCCTATGCTCACTGTTCAAAGAATTCTGTATGTAGTCTTAAATTGACATGAAAAATATGATATACTAATCTAACACATTGGATCTACATCATTGCAGCAAGGAATCACATTGCTTTTGATCAATCTTGATGGTAACACTAGGGTTAGAGTCCATATCAAGACTGAAAATGATTCCAGCAATGATACTTTGACTTTGCGACAAGAACAGCCAACTCACAGAGAGAAATTTAATGCACTCCCTCAAAGTTCTATAATTGGTGATAACAAAAGAGAAGAGTACCACTTAACAGCCAAAGATGGGGACTTGCACAGTCAAAAAATGCTTCTAAATGGGAAACTACTATCAGTAAGTTCATCAGGTATAATCCCTCCCTTGGAGCCAATAAGCACAAGCTTATCAGATCCAATTACCATTGCTCCTTTCTCTATTGTATTTGCTCATGTTCCAAGTATCAATGTTACAGCCTGTAGATAGGTTTGGCAATAATAGTAAAGGAGACAGAAAACAGGTCCACTCTATTTCTCATTTGTACAGGTCTAAATTCCAAAGCATTAGGAAGGGGTTTGCTGATTGTTGTGTAAGAAGAAGAAGAAAAAAAAAATATACAGAATGAGGTTACTAAAAATTAGCATAATAGTTCAAGCTGATTCAAGATTGCACTGTAAAATAGACATGGCAAAAACTAGACGAGGAATAACAAGTTAACAACTAGCATAAACATATACTTATATTACGTTTCGCAAGCATTTGCAATAAAACTATTTTCATTTAACAATAAACAATTATCATTGGCCATCAACAGATCACTTCATAATTTAGTATGAAATCAAAAAAGTCAAGATAGTTACAGAGGCATGTCTTTATCTCACTGATGCGACTTGCTACATTGTTCCATCCATGTGATCTTCTAGACCCATCTCCAAAAGATCACCTAGAACCTGAAACAAGAGACACAAAAGCAATGGCCTGAGAACATGATATAAATCAAAGACTAATGCCTGCTTTTTAAACCTAAAGCAGACTTGAAAAACTAGTATTAATATATTTATTATTCACGAATCAAATATCGCTATGCTTGGCAAACAGGGATGGAGGTTGCTAGTGAATCAAAATTATTTATTCTTTAAGCTCTTTAAGAGTAAATATTGCCCGAATAGATCTTTTCTCACGGGTCCTACGGGTTCGGCCCCAGTGTCTTCTGGTGGAGTATGATGGTGGCTCAAGAGCTTTTGTAGGCAGGCTGTTGTGTTCGGATTGGAACGGGTGTTCATACTAGGGTCTATGCGGACCCATGGATTCTGAATCTCTAAAATTTTCAGATCGCGTCTCTTTTAGAACCTCATGATTATGACTTGCTTGTATCAGCCTTGCTGGACGTTAGAACAGGGGAATGGTGTTCGGAACAGCTGCAGTCCTGGTTCTCTCTTCAGGAGTGTCAGGAAATTCTTAAAATAAAGCCAAGTAGGTCGGGTAAAAGCAGAGCGTAGTGGTGGCTATGGGAGAAGAAGGGGTCGTACTCGGTTAAAAAGGGGCCTTACTCCAAATGTACTTCCTTTTCTTTCCTTTCATGTGCAATCATGTGGCAAATTAAAGAAACTATTATGAGCGAATACAATGAGACAGGAAATGTACCTCCGTTAACAGGGAGTTGAGACCTCTCAAGTTCCAACTTAAACCTTTTCAAAGCATGACGATGTGCTTGGTGGCTTTTCCCCAAGTTCTGGTAGAGCTTAGATCATTGAAATCCTTGGAGATATATGACGAAAAGCTTAAGCCCAAACACGTTCAATTCTGGATAATTGAAGGCGTGAAAAGATCATCTAAACATTGGTCATCTGTTAGTTCATCTCAGGAGGAATGGGCTGAAGCATCCCGTTATTAGACATCTCTTCCAGGCTTTTTATATCTTGCTGCAACCGAGTCACATGTAGAGTGGCATGATCAAGAACCAAAGGGTCGTCTGGCGGATTCTGCAAAAGGGTAAGCAAGGCCTGCCGATAAACTTGAGCTGCCAATAATGGTCTAGCAACCTGTCGATTTTTACACAAAATTGCTACTTTGATGACATGCTCACAGAGATTTCCCAAACTTAACCAGGGGCAGTCACAAAAAGAAAACTCCGAACCAGGGTTCCATATTGTATATGCCAGGCTTCTATCTGTTTGAGAGATTACTTTTGCTAGTTGAAGATTTTGCTCATCCAGTATCACATCAACATCTGGAATGTGCAGAGATTGATTCCATGCATTGATGGAGAAAGACTTGTCTCTTAAATTTTCAAAATACCCAGTCTCCACAATGTATTGATCTAACCAAAATAATGAGTGAAATTCAGTCGTCAGAGTATTAACCAACCAGTCAAGTCTAGACCAAGAGGCAGCATTTCGCTCACTAAGGAGCTCGGATTTCAACCTTAAGTGATAAGACTCAATTGCAGCATGAGGCTCTGGACTAGCCACAGGCAGAGATCTTATGCCATTAACCCACAACTCTGCAAGGCAAGAAAATTAAGATGAGCATTTCAGAGGCAAGGACAATGGATTATCAAAACATCACATTTAACATGCAGTGCGTTTTTTCTTCAGGATGTTAAGAATAGTGTGAAAAGCAAAAAAATTTGGCAGTGATTATCTGCCCGATATGTTGATGATAAGATCCTAACAACCTAGGCGACATCATATTATACAAAGAAAATTGAAGCATAGTTAGGGAAATACCAACATTTGGTAACCATCGCCCCCTGAAATAATCCAAAAAGGCACATTGGTCAACAAATACTTGCATAAACTCTTCAACTGCATCTATGGTATTTGACCCATTTCTTGTGCAATACAAAATCCAGCCAAGATTCTTAAACATCTCTCGCTGAACATCAAAGTTACTGCATTTCTTTAAAATGCTTCGCAACCAAGATCGACGGACATGCCAGATGCATAACAAGACCCGACACAGAAAAGCCTCTCTGCAAATAAATATGAACTCATATTCATACCCTCTTTTCTAAAATCAAATTGCATGAACTAACTGAAAACCACCCTGATAAATTACCTGATTATACAGATGTCAAATGAAGGATCATCCACTAGAAAGGATTTGAGTAGCCATCTCGGGTCCTTGGTTCGTATTCTTTCGGCAATTAACCCAATCCATTTATGGAGATGTTGACCAACAAAAGATGAACTAATGATCCATGCAACAGGAATTGCATTCTGAGATGAGTCAAAAGCAAGCAAACTACACAGAGGATACTGCAAATAGAGAATATATGCGTACTTTAGAGTATAATCATACTATAGTTAACACAATCTTTTCAGAATTGCTAGCAACACAACTTCCAACTTGCATCGTGTAGTTCAACAAGACGATCAAACAGCTTTTAATGTATTAATGTTGAACAGTGAGAAAAAAAGGAACAGAAACCTAAATAGTCGAGACATCTCATAATTCTTATGTAAACTTCATAGATTCAACATAAAATCTCCCCACGCAACTTCATGAAATCAACATACCAGGATATACTAATGAACAAATTAAAGTGTCCCAGATTCGCATGTTCCTCTTTGCTAACCATGCATTTCTTAACACAAACCTCCTCTATAGAGATATTTTGAAAAACTCCATTATGTCTGCAATACTATTAGAATGAACATATTAAACAATCTTTCATATGCTACAACATTTTTTCTTCTTTGTCAACATGCATTATCTTACAGCTGAACTCCTTTTCAAAACAGCTCGACTATTTAGATGTTAAAGTTTCAAATTATATTGATATCCTTAAATAGTATGGTTGCATAAGTGGAGGGGGAGAAAACTTTGGGCTGTGATACAGGCATAAAGGCAATACAAAACCAATATAGGCTTACTATCGCTTTACCTCGACAGAATAAAGATTAATAAAACTAGAAGAAGCTCAACTATTAATTACTACTGGCCTCATACCAGTACGTTCCAAGAATAATTCCCATGCAGATACAAAGTTTTGCAGACATTGGGGATACCTTGATAGCGTGCAACCTTAAAGTTAAAGAGGAACTTGTCCATTCTTCCATTCCAATTTACTCATATGTAATACTAGTTAGCTTGAAAAATAGGGAAGTGTGTGGATTTATTTTTTATAAATTGTTTAAATTCTTATATCTGATTCGTGTAAATTTTCTCTTTCTTCTATGTATGGGGTTTCTTTCAATCTGCTAGTCAAAATGGGTGATAGTATTTAGATAAAGTACTAAATACCAATACAACCCATTCAACGTAAACAATCAAGATAGTTAACGATTTAATAAAACTACTAGTTAAAATCACGTCACAGAACAGCATCAAAATGAAAGCGTAATACCTTAAGTTTATTCAAGCCAAATGTTGAATGTAAAGCTAATGAGCCATTATGCCCATACTGGAGCATTTGCTGCAATTGCCAGTCTGTTTGTATTCCCAAAATAAATGGTTCTGAACCAGAGCTCTCTTGGAAGAAAAAGACATGCTTTTGATGGCGTTGCACCCACATCTTCACACCACATTCATCATCTGCATGTAATTCATGTGAGGAATTACGAATAGTCCTTTCCATGTTACGAACATCATTTCGGGTAAGAAAATCATCACGATTGTGGGGTCCACCATGGCTTTGCACCACCTCCATATGATGCTGGATTATATCATCCAAAGATATTCCAACATAAAGCATGGACATCACTTTCAGGCGTAAATCCTCTGAAATTCGAGGAGCATACATAGCTCTTGTCCCCACCGCATCACGATCAAGTATTCCATGACACGGAGCCCCCATTTTATCAACATGCTTTCTTTGGTTATATATGATGAGGGCAAGGAGGGGGCGGGTGTATAAGCGTTTAACAGTGAAATGACAAAGGCAGCCCCTCATCATATGACGCCTGCCTGGCCTACTCCCCTTCCCAGATCCAGGTTTGATTTTTGAGCCATCTCCCATTTCTGATTCACTATCTCGATAGTCTTCAGGACCATAAGAACACCAGTATCTGGAGAAAAAAAAAAGAACCTCTGAAGATTGACAAGCTCAACTTTTAGGAGTGAACAGGACACCATACTTTGTTAACTGTGATATTAAAAGTTCTTCTATTGAAGACCATTATATACTGTGTGCTGGAACAGAAATAAATACATATGCAACATCTAAAAACAAATGGTCCAAGTGACCGCAAAAAGAGTTACCTTTTAGCTCAGTTTGTCCAAAATATCATTAAAACTTTATTTTGTTTCTAAATCGTAACCAGATATGAACAATTGTTTGTTGACATATTTAGTAGTAGATGAAAATAAAGGAAATAGAGGTACTACAGGAAGAGATAATACTGAGTTGGTACTTGGTTTACTGAACTTAACCTACTTCAATAGTCAACAGATAATCATCACGTGACAAAAGCTATATATGATCCTTTATTAAGAAGCACTCTTTTCAACTCTTTCAGAAATAGAAAAATGTTACGTTAGAAGGTAAAACACAAATTTTAAAGCACAACATACAATGTGTATTCAAGGTAGCCATCAACCCTTGGCTTGCTGATGCTCCCTTCTGGCCTCTTCCTTCTTGACTCAACACGGAAGCTAGCAGGGCATTCTGCATTAGAGGATTCCCCTTTTACAAAATCCTCCACTCTAGCAAAAGGGATCAGAGCGATGTCATCACCACCTTGGCGACCACCTTCCACTTTTACCCACTTTATATGAGCGGCAGAAAACTCTGCATAAGGTGGATCTTGCACTGGGAGGTTAAGGATATCCTCCATTCTCGGCAACTACTCAAAGCAAATAAAAATATATGTATGAAACAAGCAAACGGTGTACCACATTACTATTTAAGGATAAAGAAGATAATCTATTTGTATATAACTCAATCATGATATTTTTGTCTTTAGTCGTTTGGTACTTTCTCATAAACTGCAAATAACCAACAATTTATCTTATAAATCATCAACCAAACAAACGTAGGCGATAAGTGTTTACACCATGTGGAACAACAAAATATGTCAGATTAAGGTTCCTGAAACTGAGTCAAATGCTTCAGCTAGTAACTGAAATGTGAATACATGATCTTATAATCATGGTGTTAATACATAACACGTCTACCAGAAACAAAGCAATACATACAGGAAAAAAATTGATTTAAAAAAGAGAGGTAGAACCGTAGAAAAACAAATGGGAAGGAAATGTAGAGACAAAATACACCAATAGAACCCTTTCTCGAGCTAATCATGTAATATAATTGTCCATAAGGGAGTATATGAGCATAACTCTATTAGTAAATTGTATTGATATGGAGTCACGAAATACCCAATACAGAATGAACATAACATTCTATAGTCTACACACCGCTACAGAATCCTTTAAATAAACAAAATTTTCCTTCCATCCCAAGCTAAGTGTCTTGTTTCATGAGCATTCTTGTCCCAAAATAAATGTCCTGTTTCCATTTTAGAAAACTAGTTATGCATGAATTACCAATAGTGTACGTAGAGTTAGCTAGTTAGTATGCCTTAATTTTGTTACATGCATAAGGATCCGACTAATTTCTCATTCATTTTTCTCAAGATAGTAATCAGTACACTTATTTTGGGATCCCTCAAAAGAAATTAGGACACTTATTTTGGACCGAAGGGAGTACAACTTTACATGCAAGTATATTCCAACTGAATCACCACAGTTATATATGATTATAAAAATGGTAACCCATCTAGAAAATGCAACTAAATAACAGCTCAAACACATAGTCGAAGTAGAACATTACCTTTGTATCGTGACTTTTCATGGTTCCTTCAATTGTTGGAATAAGAAAACTCCTCACTCTTATGCTCCTACAAACAGAAAATGAAACCCACAAAACCCATTTACCAAAAGCATCATAAATAGTAAGAAAAGAAAGATATTGAGGTGGGAGGAGCTATGAAATAAATCGAAAAGCGCAAAAATGAAAATGAAAGAAGAGTAATTTCACAGAGAAATAACGGTTGGAGAGGGAGTGAAGTAATAATTAAGAAAATTTTACCAGTGAGAGTGATGATTTCGATGAAGATGTGGATACTGTAAGCTCCCTTGAACTCTGATAAGAATGGAAGTCAATTACGATAAAGTCACCTGGTTTTCACTCGACAAAATCAAAATCAAACCCTCAAATTGAACACAAATGCATGAACTGATTCAAAAAAAACATTACAAAATTTGTCAATTTGAGAACCCTAATTTTATGAAATGAATAAAAAAGAAGATGAAATCAAGTAACAATTGTCATTAGTTAACATAGAAACAAAAGGAATTCTAAATTTCTCACCGCGAGAGATGCTGCAGCCTGCAGATGGAGAATTGCTTGTGTTTGAAGTGAAGAAGATGATGTAAAGTCATGTCTCATGTTGTTGATGCTGTTTCTTTAGATTAGGCTATATATGATCTAACGGTTGAGATGATGCCATGTTGGTTAAAAATATTTATGTTGTATTTTTATTAACTAAACTAAAATTTGACTCTTTTAAAAGTAAAAAAAAAAAAAATTGACTCTTGCGCAAGATAAAGTTTATAGAAACTTTCATTTGTTAATTTAATATTTATTTTTTATTTTTACAAGAAACGAAACTTTATATTCAAAATAATAATATTTATCATTCTTAACGGGAGACTCCCCTTTAATTCACCTCACAAATCTCACCTCATATCGTTGTCAACAGAGAGGCTTAAACTTAAGACTTTATAAAAAATTTAAAATATTTTACCTACTTGATCTAACATACTAACTTTATAAATTTAAAAACATGTATAAAAATGAGTAAATAAATAATAGAAAAATACAAAACCCGAATATCTACGTCACTTATTAGTAATCATTGTACATGTTAGACAAATATTAAATAACATTTTTACTCCTTCCACTGTTTTTAGAGTGATTATTAATTAATGAATACTAATTGATATTTTCTTTAGGAATAGTGAATACAACCATTTCATAATAGCTGTAATTTTTACCCAAAAAAAATTCAAAATAAATGTCATTTAAATGACTTGAATATAAATAGTCATTCCCTAGTGGAGTATTAGAGATGTACTTGTTACTAAATAAAATCATATGTCAAACTTTCTTTTATGAATATACATCAAAATATATAAATGATGAGGTTTCAATTCTGAGGAGGGATAAATTATGATTGATCCTCGAATGTAGATTAGATTAGTCTGAATATAGTAAAACGGCTTAAACATATCAACCGCAAATTTACAGGCCACTTAGAAAACTCATGGTTTGAACCCAAAAAAAAAAAATGAAAAAAAAAACTGTGAGGAGGGTTTATGGATAGGACTGTTGAAAACAGAGACCAGTGATAGTGATA
>JAYMTA010005599.1:0-11238 GCA_036897625.1 Pelargonium cotyledonis | reverse complement strand
AAAAAAGGGGATAGCTTGGGGCTGGGGCTGCGGCTGTAACTACGGCTGCGGCTCCTGCGATTGCGTGGAGAGCGTGAGCGGGATCTAACAGGTGAACGTGAGTCACTCCGCCCACGACTGCACATACAAATTTAGAAAGTAAGATTATGCAAATTGATATTTGCTTTTTTAAGGGTTTCAAATGAAAAATGACAATACCTAGTTTTCTTGGGGTCATTCTTGCAGTTTCTTTCGATGTGTCCTCTTTCTCCACATCGGTAACACTTGTTCTTCCAGTCTCCATCTTTGCAATCTCGAGCCCAATGGCCATCAATACCACAGTTAAAGCAACGCCCTGATCCAGGGGGAGGACCTCTACCCAGATATTCTCGGGAGCCACGCGGTGCCTGCTCCAAGTTTAAACAACAAAAGAAAATGAATTCCATTAGATGGCCTGATACAATTGAAACTAGAAGCCTTGGGAGATTAAGTTAATATATTATAGAACTACAAATAAGGAGTTAGTTGGGAACCATACATAATGACGGACATATAAAGAATAAATGAAACCATTTGGGTAAACGGAAGGCAAACAAACTAGAGTAAATAAGATAATATGAAAAATATGTAGTACACATATATGTAGACAAGCTCCATAAGTCAGAATTAAGAATGAGAAAGATAAGGCTGTGCTAAATCATGGAAAAACTCAAAAACATGCAAAGAAAGAATATGAAACTAGTCAAAGAATATGAAACTAAAGCAAAATAAGAAAACTCTAATACTATTTAGTAATGTAGCAATTAAAGTAAAAAAAGAAATCAAACCCAAGCAAAAAGGTACATTTCATATATTTGAATACCCAACATTCAACCTTTTCTCCAGATAACTAAATCTTAATTTCTCATTCACAGTAGACCAAACATTGATTTAATTGACATAAATAGAATATCACACTAGTGCAATTGTATGGACGAATAACATTAAAAGCCTTTTGAATCTCTCAAATTTTCATTGCAATACAAATAATTCTTCCATCCCGATGAAATTATAGTCCAAAAGGTTCAAGATGCTAATAAACTTACCCCCTTTGCAAATTCTACAATGATGCGGCTTCCATTAAATTCCCGCCTATCCAAGTTATATCTTGCATCATCAGCATCTCGAGAATCACTGAAGTCCTGTGGACATAAGAGGATAAAAGGAGCAAGAGACATGCCTAAAATTTATTTTGTGGTTATATACCTTAAAGGTTCGCATGAGATTACAAGGAAAAATTAAATAAATAAAAACATGATTAATCAACAGAAACATTAACAAAGAAGAAAACAAAGGACAGGCATAAGGTCTGACACTTACAACGAAAGCGAAATCTTTCTTCATATCCACATCTCGAACTCTGCGTAAATGGGTTCCAGAAACAACAAAGCCGTCATTATTCAAAAACTGCAAGTTGTATGTTACTTCACCCTTCACAGACGTACTAAACACCAGTTTGAAATTGTTGCCATCTCCATAAAAAACACCAATTAGATTACAGAAATAATCGCCCCAAGTCTCCTATATAAGCGACAAGAATGTCCACCAAGGCCACCCTTTCATCACAGACCTCCAGTTTAGGCAAATGCCATGAAACCTGATCATCATTCGAGTTAAAAAAATGACACCTAAGGATACAATGCTTAGACAGATAACTTGATGAACCGTTATAACCATAGTTACCGAAATCACTGTTTCAGTAGTGATTCACGATCTGGAACGGACATTCCAAAACGTGAAATTTGACTCTCCTGTTGCTATAAGATTTCATTCAACAATAAATAGTTATTTTTATTTGTCATTGGAAATAACAAAAGCTATAACTAATAATGGTCCACATGATATACTCCTAAACCAAACACCAGAGTCGTAGACCTAAAATTATTGAATATGCTTTAGTTAATTAGTTCCAAATTCACACTCCAAAGCTCTAATGTCTACCCCACTTAGCAAGACCCAAAGCATTCCGCGTTCCTGTGTTGATGCCTTTCGTAAAGCAATCCACGTAAGAATGGTCATAACCTATAACTCAAAACCAATAAAGTACAATTTTGTTATGCCTTAAATACCACTCATATTTCAAACAGGCACGCCATACACCACACAGTGAACACACCCCTATATCCAAACAATTTAGATTACCAACCAAACAAGTATCTCACAGAGTGTGTCATCAAACAGAGAAACCCAAACACAATGCTCTCTCAACAATCCACATTTGACTAACCAAAGACAAGGTCAAAATTCACTAAATTTAAAGGAGAATTGTTTTTATCCCTCCCATATCTGCCGAAGAGGCTTTCCAGATCGCGTGAACGAGTCCTTGAAGACAGGCGACCGACGTAGAGCCGTGTGTTACTATTCCGATCTTCGTGACGAGGCATTTTCGAGCTACAATCGACACAAACAAATCGTCATGTCAACGGAAATCGAAATCAATCTCACAGAACATAGGATTAAATTATTTGATAACAATTATCCCAGTACAAAACTCAGATCTGATGCAAAACACAACCCGAAGAACCGTAAATTTCAATCGCGAGTAGAAAAATAATCGAATTGATACAGAAATCGCTCACAAATTTCGTACCTTGGAGAGAGAAATGATGAACCCTAGATTTGATTAGCCCTGGATTTTGCGAGAAGAGACAGAGAGTGAGAGGAGACTCAGGATTGGAAGAGGAAAAGATAATAATGCTAGGTGCAGGTGCAGCTCCTGAGGAAAATAGATTAGGTTGAGAAGTTGGGCCTCATGGGCTTTCAATATATTGGGCTTTTGGCCCAAATAAAGTTTATTTGAAGACTCAATTTGGTCCCTGACACAGTTTGGTTTCTGAACTTTTTTTAACCAAGTTTGGTCTTTGAACTTTCGTGTTTTGACCTACTATGGTTCTTGAACTTTCAATTGACCCAAAATGACCCCTGAACTTTCAAACATTGACCCAATTTGGTCCCTAAACTTTGGTGTTTTGACCCAATTTAGTTCATGAATTTTCAATATAAGCTCTAAGGGCAATGACCATTTTGGGTCAATATGTGAAAGTTCATGCACCATTTTGAGTTAATTGAAAGTTCAATAACCAAATTGGGGCGAAACACAAAAGTTCAGGGACCAAATTGAATCTTTTACCAAAATAAAATCAATACACGACTCATGAGGAAAATATTTGTAAATACCATTCATGGTAATATGGCACTAATTATAAGCAATCTTTACAGCTAATGCAGTTTTCAAGTCGGATATGTAAAGGTATAGTTTAAATCTAACAATTCGACTTTCGAGTCAAATTTGTGAATGCTAAAAGAGATTGCTAAGAGAACTGCCGCTTGAAGTTTCAAATCAAATCAGATTTGCGTTCACAATAAATAAGTCAAATCCGACCATTGAGTGCATTTGCATAACCCGATACACACTTTTGTATGGCAAACCCAAATTGATGACTCGAAAATTAATCATGTCCATTTTATGTGACCTTTTCATTATAGTTGTATACTTTTATGCCAATCCTTGAAATATGTATATTTCTTCTATAAAGATCCTATTTGAAGAAAAAATAAAACATCCTTTAAAATACTAATATTTTGGGGCTTTTCAAATAAACTATCAAAGCTGCATTGCATTATCCTTTTGCATTTCATATAAATGAGTAGTGTTTCTATCAAAACCTAAAAAAAAATTAAAAAGGAATTAGAGTTGCAATTAAAGGTTCACCCACTCCGAATCGGGTCGATGGTCCCCTCCGGTCACTCTGACTTGGCCTTACTCCGCCTGGATATTTGAGAACCGCTTGTGCTCGTGCACCTCCCGACAAACTTCAAGATCTCGTCAATCAGAATCACGGGCAATGAGGCGGCCAAAATGAGGAGCCACTCGTTGAGACTTAGCGGGACAATGCCAAACACTTGAGCAAGGAACGGGACATAGAGGATCAAAAAGTGCAAGCCGAATGAGACAGACATGGCTAGAAGGAGCCAAGGGTTCACCCACGGGGGCATAGTCACGAGACTCCCGTCCTCAGAGAGGGCATTGAGGGAATTGAACATCTCAATGGCAACCAACACGGAGAGTGAGAGTGTCATTGCTTTTACCTTACCAGCCTGGAAGTAATCGCACGGGTTGTCGAAGGAGATGACCTGGGAGCCGGCGGTGAAGGGCGAAACGGTAAAATTTTCCCAAGATGAGCATTGGCCCCAGTTGGCAAGCTGGGAGTATGTAACGAGTGTGTGTCCGTCTCCTATTAAATTGATGCCCAAGAAAGACCCTTGTGTGTACCAAATGATGAATACACCGACTGTAGCGAGGCCAACATATGCACCAATGACCTATGTGGAGCAAAAGAGGAAGTCAATAACATAGCAGATATAATCCTTATGAAACTGTAATTAATGTCATGATTAGTTTGCGGGATACAAGTGAAAAGCAATGCATTACCAGGTAGCGGAACAAAATCCAGGTACTGATGAGTGAGTCGTCACTTTTACGAGGGAGCTTTTTCATCACATCCTTGTCAGGAGGATTGAATCCGAGAGCTGTTGCAGGAGGGCCATCAGTAACAAGATTGACCCACAGAAGCTGAACAGGAATCAAGCCTTCGGGAATACCCAAGGCTGCCGTCAGAAAGATACAAGCAACTTCACCAATATTTGATGAAATCATGTACCTGAAATTTGTGTAAACCAGGGAAAAAACATTAAGTTCATTAGTAATTGTAACCAAAATAGAAGAGAATAGGACTAGGTGAGAGAATTGGAAGCAAGTAATACAATTGGAGAACAAATACAGCTTTTATTATTGAGACAAGAAGCCTAGGTTACATAATCATCATGAAAAATATATGGTAGCATGGCTGAATCAAAATTTATGTATCGAATTTGCCAGTAAAAAATTTCATAATGTTATTATGGCTCTAATTCCACAAGGATTAAGTAAATAGGTTGATACATCCGTGAAAGAATATGAGACTCCGGTGAAGGAATATGCAATTCAAATTCATGCAAAGCAAACTGGTTTAAAATGGTTGATCACTCATTATTTATTTATGAAAAAATAAAAAGAGTTCTGAACAATCTGTTGGATGGCCATATTCACAAACTAGCAAAATCAACTAGAGACAATTATTCAGCACATGTGTTCTCATTCCTAGCAATTAGACTTCGTGGGTGCGACGACGTTGAATTTGGTGAATCTAGCTTTGCTTTTAAGATACCAGAAAAATTCTTTTAATTGACCTTCACGTAGGGGAAAGTTTGCAGCATAAAATCTATCAAGCTTAATGCAAGAATCTATTAAAAATGAGAATCAACCTGATAAACGCTTTCATATTGTTGTATATAGATCTGCCTTCACCAACAGCAGCAACAATGGTACTAAAATTATCATCAGCCAATACCATGTCGGAAGCCTCCTTTGCAACCTGAAAGAGAAAGCAAATAATTGAATTAAGCCTTTGCATATTAATATGTGGACCATGATAAGCAATAACACATCTACAGCAATATGTAAGATAATGATTAAAAAGAAGAAAAGAATACCTCGGTTCCAGCAATGCCCATTGCAATCCCAATATCAGCCAGTTTCAAGGCAGGTGCATCATTCACTCCATCACCGGTCATGGCAACCACTTCACCGTCTTCTTTAAGCAGCCTCACTATCTCTTGTTTGTGCCTGGGTTCAGCCCTAGAAAAGAGAAGCCCGCCACTTTGTCTCAGATGGCCTTTCTGATCACGCAGAGCCATAAACTCTTTCCCCGTTATACTTTTCAAGCTAATGTCTTCTGTGGGTTCAAACACACCAATTTCATGGCAGATAGCTTCTGCAGTATTCTTGTTATCTCCTGTGATAACCATAACTCGTATACCAGCCGCTCTGCAGTCCTCAATTGCTTGGAATACTTCTGCCCTAGGAGGATCCTGTTTAAGATCAAAGACATGATCGCATGAAGTGAGCTCAAAGAAAGAAAAGCATACTAACTGAAAATTGTGAAAAATCAGATAAAACCACCACTTACCCTAAGCCCAACCAAACCAACAAAAATTAGTTCACTCTCAATTGAAGAATAGTTAGATGGGCTCAACAAACGCTCATGAGCTGGATGTCCTTCACTGCCATCATATGTTTGAAACTCAGATAGCTCATCTTTGTATGCAAATCCCAGACAGCGCAGAGAACTAGTTGACATTTCATTTAGAGCTTGCATTATAATGTTCCTTGAATTGTTATCAAGAGGTACAACTGAACCATCAAGCAATTGCAACTTCGTGCTTCTTTCCAACACATTCTCTACAGCACCCTGATAACATTTAGCACTTTCATGTCAGAAGCAAGGAACATTTTTGCAATTGGAGGATCAACATATCAGTAATAAATAAAGGAATGATGAGCTTTTCACAAATGCCCATATACCCTCTGAATTTGGCAATAATGAACAAACTGCTATTATAAAGACAATATGTATTGACAAAAAAATAAAACAATAAAGTTGCATCTTTTTTATAAATCAAACTGGTGAATGAAACAAATCAATTACTTTGATATTTTTAAGAAAACTTGACACTACTAGACTGCCATCTACTACCAAAGTCACAACTCACAAGTGCTTCAAGAGAGTTAAATCAAAGACACAAGTTGTCCAAGACAGTTAAAGGTCTATAAGTGGTTAAAAGTAAAATTCAAAAAGCTAGGCATGCAAGGATATGGCCAGTATTTTGTCAGGAGAGGAATAAGAGACGGATTTGATATCCTACAAATTAAATAAATGAACAACAAAGATACAACAATGGATTTTCAAACCCATAGTAAACTGAAAGGTTATTAATATGGATAGCGATGCAGCATGGACTTAATAATTAAAGTAATGAGTTTCTAAGAAAAAGAGAGCAAGCACACCTTCACTAACAAAGTGTTTTTCCCTGAGCTCGACTTAGCAATGACACCCATAGACTTCCTATCCCGGTCAAACTCAAGAGTTGCAATTCTGCGCTCATATTCATTCCACCTCTGGCAACAACCTTTAAAAACACATGACAAACAAATAAATGAAAATAGACCATATAAAAATCAT
Source organism: Pelargonium cotyledonis (assembly GCA_036897625.1). NCBI lineage: Eukaryota > Viridiplantae > Streptophyta > Magnoliopsida > Geraniales > Geraniaceae > Pelargonium > Pelargonium cotyledonis. The sequence continues at coordinate 4,159 of JAYMTA010005599.1, read as the reverse complement.
ACAACTGTTCATAGGATGAAATGCAGACAGTGTAAAGTGTAAACTTTAAACTTTAACATACGCAGAACATCAGTGCTACTTGTTGATCCAGATCCTTCAGGAAGTCCCATTTTCTCAACTAGAACCTGAAATGATGAGGGAGATTATAAGTGAGACTTTAAAAAAACATTATACTAACTTTGACACAGTATGTCTGAATTAAGTAAAACCAAAGGAATTTTCTTCTGCAAAACTTATAAAACCAACAAATTGCAATATAATGAGACCACCAAGAGAATTGTTAACCATAATATTGTCACACACATAATGTACTCTGAAAAATGAAAGAACTTTAATGTAAAGATCTCACCTTTAGAGCTGCCTCAGTAGGCATCCCGTGGGCTACGTACTTGTGCTCTGACTGAGCAACATCAGCATCATTACATATGGCAGCTACCTTTGCAATCATTTGAAGATTAGCGTCCATCCGACCAGTTGGCCAATCATGTATTCTTCCATCAAGAGGACTATATGTGGTACCATCTACTTTAAAACTCCTCAATCCATCTGGTGTAGGACCCATGGCAACTAGCTTCACAGCTGACATTTGATTGGTGGTCAAGGTACCAGTTTTATCTGAACAAATAACAGTTGTACAGCCCAAAGTTTCAACACTAGGCAGCTTCCGGACAAGGGCATTCTTCTGAGCCATTTTCCTAGTACCAAGTGCCAAGCAAGTAGTAATGACTGCCGGTAAACCTTCAGGAATGGCAGCCACAGCCAAGGCGACAGCAATTTCAAAGTAATAGGTGCACTTCTCAAAGGAGAACTTGAAGTTCTTTGGCCACCCATTCACATTATCCCAAGTAAGAAAGTACTTGACATTGATGAGCCACACCAATGCACAAATCACTCCAATAATCATTGTGAGTTGCTCTCCAAACTCATTCAACTTCTTTTTTAGAGGAGTATCTTCCTCACTCTGAGATGCCTCATGAATCTGTTCGTGCACTTGACCAATCTCAGTTTCCATACCAGTCTGAGTAACCATACATATACAGTGACCATTGACAACAGTTGTCCCTGCAAAAACCATACACTTCTTCCCTTGAATATCAGCATCCACAGACACAACCTTATTGGTCTTATTCACTGCCTCGCTCTCTCCTGTAAGTGATCCCTGCTCAACCCGCACAGTTGAGCTAATCAACTCCACAACTCGCATATCCGCAGGCACCTTATCACCAACCTTAAGCTCAACAATATCCCCAGGCACGAGCTCCTTGGCCAGCAAACTAGGAATCTTCTTGTTATCCCGAAGAACCGAGGCGTGCTCCGATTGAATCTCTTTCAGAGCCTCCAACGCCTTCTCCGCGTTGCTCTCCTGCCAAACTCCAACAATTGCATTCACAATAAGGATCAAGAAAATCACCAGAGGCTCCACAAATGCCGTAATCTCCATCTCCCCGCCCTCGTCGCCATCATACCAAGCGAGCACAAACGAAATAACCGCCGCAGCGAGAAGAATCCGAACCAGAGTGTCATTGAACTGCTCCAGAACCAAGCTCCAAATCGACTGCCCCTCGTGCTTCTCCAGCTCGTTGAAACCATAGATCTCGCGCCTTCTCTCAACTTCTTCAGATCTCAGCCCCAACTTCACACTGACTCCATAGTGTTTCTCGCACTCCGCCACATCCTTAGCCCACGCCGGATAAACCTCGCGATCGGAGGGCTTAGGGCTCACGATTTCCCCTTTCCCGTAGTCCTGCCCTCCTTTCCCCATCGATTACAAACCAAAAAACCCCAAAGCACGCAACTTTATCACAAAATCGAACCAAAATTTCAGATCAAGCTCATCAAATTCCTAAAACTAGTCGCTCACAGTCTAAATCTGAAAGCAAAAACAGCACAAATGAGCAAATAAACCTCAATTTTCAACTTCCAGAGCAAATGGAAGAGGATCGGCGAAACTTACGAAGCGATGGAACAGCGCTAGGGTTTGGGAAATTGAAGCCGAAACTGGGGTGAAGGCGCGTTCTGCTTCTCGGATACGAACAGTATTGAGAAGATTCTAGTTGTCCCGAGTGGTGTTTGTTTGTCAAGAAAAAGCGAGAAAGTGGAAGGCTATATTGAATCAATCATTCAATATCTTCAATGGCTCTTCTTCACGAGAATCGATGCTTGTGGCTTGCGTTGTGTGCTCTCCCACTAATGTGCGCCACTGGCACTGTGTCCTTTCTCTTCTATGCTTTTATATACTCCAACAACTACGAGAGTTCTGTTATGACCCCACAACTACTACCACGCTTGGTGGGTTTTTTTTTTTTTTTTTTTTTTCTCTTTAAAAAAACTAACTACGACAGCGTTATGGCTACTTGAGATTTCTTATTTAGACGGTTGAAGTTTATGTCACGAGTAACCGTTTGACGTATTGGAAAATATTAGAAAATTCAGTGTAATGGACATAATGACTAAAATTGACTTGTTTTACTAAAAATTATTTACTTAACAAGTTTTTTGATTATCGAGTGAATTTGTATGTGGAAAACATTCCATCAACATGCAATTAGTGATAGAATGGGTTGTCTCTCTGGTGAGAATAAAAACCTAGGGTTTTTGTGAGGGCTGGGTTTTGGTGTGTGGTATTGGTGGCGGTGGCTATAAGTGAGGGAGAGAAGGTGGGGTAGGGACATAGAACCACCTGTAGTTACATGGAGGAGCACGGGCAAAGTGTCAGTTTTGGTTTTTCTTCTCGGTGGGGCTGGGACATGACGGCATCTGTGTATGGACAAAGGGTGGGATATGGCAGAGAGGGTGGCGGCGGAAAGGGGGTTAGGGAGATCTGAGGGATGACCAAGGGTCAAGGGAGAATAGGTGGACGACATGATGAGGGAAGTGGGGGCAATGGATGTGGATAGCAAATCCGACGATATCCAATTTGGTAAGGGAGATGGTATGGTTGCAAGAGTCACAGAATAAGTGTTTGGCCTTGGCGGTCGTCTCCTTTCGGAGGAGCCGGTAAACTTTGCACACATGGAACAAGTGTTAGCGCGAATTTGGAAGTCAAAAAAGGGGGTGTCGATGAAGAAGGTGTATGATTTTTCATATGGACGGGCTGAGCAGGTGCGATACTATTTCAAGTTATACAGTAAAGACGACGCGCTAAAGGTGGAGAATCAAGGACCATGGATGTATATGAGGAAGCTTCTTATCTTGAAACGTGTCAAGTCTAAAGATGATATGGAGATCATAGACCAAGGCGGCGATGGGAAATCGGGTCACGGACCGGAGGGGATCCAGGCTACAAATATGGTCCTTAGGCAGTGACCGTGCTATTGGTGGCGCCACGGTAGGACTAGGCCAGTGGACGCCGCTTGGAGAAGGTCTAATCTATTGAAGTAGTTAGGTTTGTTAGTTCGGTGGGGTTAAGCAAAACGGATGGGAGGATTTCCCAATGCCCCTGTTTCTTGTTTCCAAATCTCTTTTGTTTTTGTCTAGGACGCCTAATACAATTTACAATATGTGTTTCGATTAGTTTAGGGTTTTTTAGTTGTCTAGGTGTTTGTTTTGTTTTTTACGTGTTCTCTGGCTTTTCGTACGGTTCAATACCATTATATAGTCCTCAATGAAATGTTTTTCATTTATGCTATAATGAAAAAAGTATCATAGTATGGAAATTAAATAAAAACAATATAGATGGTTTAGAGTCAAAGTTGAAACAAATTAATTCAAAATAAATAGATAGTTAAGGGTTCAAAATGTAATATACTTCTAAATTCTAATAATTAATGAGATTAACCAGCAATCTCCATGAAGCATCACTGTGTGATTTAAAAACAGAAGGTAGATGGTGGGTGACGACGTGGCGTCATGCTCACAGAAACCGATGTGACAGCTGGCCCAATTAAATTTGACCTCCTTGCTGATTTGGCGTTTTCCTATTGGATAGCTATTATTTTATCTACTCTTCTACTCGCTAGCTGTCATGCCACGGGCGGTTTTTAATATTATTTTTTAAAAATAGTTTTTAATATTATATTTTAAATTTAGACAGATGTATAATATTTTTTTATAAATAAACTTTTAGAATTTAATTGAATTCTTTTATTTGACTTTATTAAACTAATTATCAGTTTTTATTGTATTTCTATTAATTATTTTGTGCTTATAAAATTACAAA
>JAYMTA010005598.1:0-11239 GCA_036897625.1 Pelargonium cotyledonis | reverse complement strand
CCACCATCCTTTTAATTGACCAGTGAAGCCATTAACGATCATACTAATGACTTCTTTCTCATCAGCATGCTTACTTCTGTAAGCATTTGCTGCCATGACCATTTCTTTTGTAAGCATTTGCTGCCATGACCATTTCTTTTAGAAGACTGACTATGTTGTACTCGGATAATCCATCTATGTCCCAGACATAGATAGAGGATCCATCGTACCTATCCGCTGACACTGTACCCTCTTCCAGAGAAATATCTGGTGGAGTTGGTCGGGGATACCGATTGAATGTTTTGTAAGGTTTGATTTTAGATCCATCTGATATCCTATTGACAAAAGATGGTGCTGTAAATGCTTCTTCTAAATTATTAATATCCTCAACCTGGGATATTGCATTAATATTTTTTTAGGGTTCTGGTTTTTCCAGAATATTGAGTTGGGCTAATTGAGAATTAATCTTGGCGAGGGTATCCTCATAAGGATTCTTGAGTTTAAAAGGGTGACCATTAAAATCTAATGGGATAAAAGGGGGTTTTACCAATTTTTGCTCTTTGTTGTTATTATTATTATTCCGACTGTTTTGTTCAATTCTTGACAATTGTTCTCCCATCGTGATGAGAGTTTGATTTGAAAAGTTATTTTCACTAATAATTTTCTTTTCATGCTCTTTAGCATTTATAGGTTCTTCAGCAAAAGGAGCAGCCACAACTGGCCTATCTTCTTTTGTTGTTTTTATTACTAGGGGTGTTGAGGGAGGATGGATAGAAACAATCTCTTGATTTTCTACCGTCTTCCATGTCCTAGTAATTTGATTCACTGGATTTATTTTTAAAAATGGGTAATTAATATTATTATTCATTGAATAAATTTCAAACCAGGTGAAGAAAGGAATATTAGTTTTGACTTGCCTCATGTAGGCATACCATTCTTCCCTAATTATTACTCTTTCTGGACTATCATATGTTTTCAAAAACCAATTTCTTTTATCATCATTTGAAACGTCAAAGTAATCTATCTTCAGAACTTCTTTATCAATTTCAAATGGGAGTGTTAACATATTAATATGGTACTTGTTCATTTGACTAGGTGTAGGAGAAAAATCTTTATTCTTTGCTGTAGTCATACTTTCATTATCATCTTGATTAACTGACTCTTCCTTCGGTTCTTTATAATATGTTTGAGGAATATTTTGAGAAAAATCGACCTTATCAAATTCAACACTTCTTTCAAGTATTGAATCGAGAGATTTTCTTGGATTAATTGTAATTGGAGTTGATGGGGGTCTCTCAGAAAATGTTGAGCCTCTAGAGCCTTCATACTGAGAAATCCTATTTTGGGGAAAATAATTTTAAAAATCTATTTGTACTGATCCCTCAGTACCTTCTATTATTACTGCCTTTTGATTCATGTTTTCTAAAGGTTAATGTTTTTGAATATCTTCTAAATTCCATTTATTTGATTTTGTAATTTCATTCCATATTAATCTTTTGGGAATATGAACTAAAGTGTTATGAGTATTTGCTTCGAATAGCAACGTTTCATCTTTTACAGATGAGACCTTTGCTCTTGGATCAATAGTAGTAGTCATAACTTTGTAATATAATCTGTATATTAAACAGATTAAAATTTTGTTAATTTAGAATTTATAATTCAATATATTTGCTCTATGCTCATATCTGTTATCTGCTCATTAGGTAAATTGCAATATATGTGTAATTATTTTATATTGTTATCATTGTCATGTGATTGAATATATAATTGAATATTCTTATTAGTTATATATATGTGTTGTTTATGGTATTTGTTTTACACAATTTGATATAAGATGCTAATTTTGTTTAATTATGTAACAATTTTGTTATAGATTAATTGTATTAAATGGCATTGCAAATGGAAAGTCTTGGACCCAATTCATAATCATCTACCAGGAAACCACAATTTTTTGATGGAAAGTTACAAATGTGCAAGGAATTGTATTCTTAAATTTTTTATATACATTTTCAGTTTATTAACACTAATTGTGTTTATGAAAATTTTAATGAGACAAACTTACTTTTATTGAACTCCTTTACCTTTAGCTTATTCTTTTTTGTGCCCAACTAAAAAAATGATGATATTGATCAAGGTATCTTCAAGAAAAATTTAGAAAACAATATTGGTTTGACTCCGTTTATATCTACCCATGAACAATAAAAAGTCAATTCATATTTTTTGACAAATTATGAAGAGCATTTTGCACTATATGAGAAGATAGTTTATTATTATTATTATTTTATTATTTTATAAGCAATAAATAGTTTATTGAAGTGAGAAATAGAACAAGTACAAAAGCATTAAGCTAATGAAACATAAGAAGCAAACCAGGACTTTAAAAAAAATGGAGATAGGACACAGCTTCCATGATGAAAAAGGGAACTGGACTGGAGGCACGATTTTGAAAGCAAACGCGAAAGAGTACGAGGCGGCCGGAACTCTTTTTAGAGTTAAATGTCATCAAATTTATTGAATTTATCCATTAAAAATATTTATAATTTTAAATTTAAAACATCATACTCAAGCACCACCATGCATGCATAATTAGGTAACAAAGTGTTAATTTATATATATATGGGTTTAATGTATATCAGTTAACTGATATAAAGTTATATCAGTTAAACCAATAAGATGATGACACCTCATTTAAAATATAGATCCGGACGGGTCGCTCCGCTCCCACAAATTCACTTGGGTGGATATAAGTGAAATTTAATGATGTGTCATCACCTTATTGGTTTGGTTAAGTTGCAACTGATATAAAGTTATATCAGTCAATTGATACGCATTTGACTCTTATAGAAATAATACTCTTCATGGTCAAGTAACATGGAGTAGGCGCTAAGGCAAATTAGGCCAAGCGGTATAAACGCTTTATATTCTCTTTGAGATATCGGGTTCAAGCCTCTTCCCACAGCAGGGGGGAAAAGCTACTCCTATGTAGCTCAGTTGATTATAATATATAATTTGTCTTAGTGTTTGAGGGAGAGTCGGGTCACATTTTTGCTCTTGGATTTGTTAACTTCGATATCATGCATGATCAATTATAATATTCTCATTATTGTTGTTTCACTTTTTATAAATAATTAATATATATTGATTTGACTTTTTTTTTTTCTGAATCTAACAAGGCTTGATCGTCGTCGTTTTGATCTTCGAGTATCTGGTGGTAACAATGCTCCAAGTCCCGTAAGTGATATGTAGTATGCGCAGGTAACGCATCGTTAAGCAGAGCCCCAAATATTGGTCTTGAGGGCGTTCTACTCTTTTCTCTTTCTCTCTACTTACTTATTCTACTCGCCAGCAGGGCAGATGTTGATCTTCATCTTTTCTCTCTCTATGTTTGTTGGTTATACTCGCTACTTCTTCTTTTTTCTGAGTCAATAATCAAGGCTTGATCGCCGTTGTTTCGTCCTTCTTTTTCCAATGTCAGGGTAGGTTAAGTGGGTTTGATTGTCGTTGAGAGTCTTCAAGTATCTGCTGGAAACAGTGCTCCAAGTCCAGTCAGTGATTTGTAGTCTACACGGGTTTCGCACCGTTAAGCGGAGCTCCAGATGTCGATCCCGAGAGCATTTTGCTCTTTATCTTTCTCTCTACTTGATTCTACTCGTCAGTAGGGTAGATGTTGATCTTGAGCTTTTCTCTCTGTATGTCTGTCGGATATACTCGCCAACAGACAAACACTTATCATGGTCTCCGGCCATGAGGGAGAGTGACTCCGGTCAGAGTCTCATGTCCGACCTTAGGCTACTTGTTTATGAGTGTATGAGCATGGGAAGCATGCTCTGAAGTCTTGATGCATAGGTGTCATTGTGCGCGTGAGCGCAAAGCGAACGAGGGCGCACTGAAGCGGGCGCAACAAAGTGTGGGCGCACAGACACAAGAGGCATGGTGCACGAAATTGGATGTGCGCGAGAGGCATGACGTGCAAAAGTGGATGTGTGCAGATGCATACGCGAAAGTGGATAAAGGGAACATATGGACTTAGGGCGTGTGGATGGATGGATGAGGGATGGATATTGAGCGTGCGGATCAAGGCGTGCGGCCATGGTGCTATGGGCCTCTCTTTGCATTTACTTTGGTCTCGGGTCGGTTGTAATCCGATTCACCTTGGTTCGGGTTTCTTCTCTACCCAAAGCAGATTCTACGACCAACGTTAACCTTTCACTAGATTGAGCAAGGCACGTGTCGCTTCACATTGGCCAACTTGTGTCTGTTTTTTTCTGGCGAATTAGTTACCCCCCACTCCGAGCGACATTGATTTATCGATGTCCCGCTGGAGTATTCTCAAGGGGGTTCGCAGGGGCCTTTGGGTCTTCTAATTTCACGGAGAGGTCGAATTTTTTCTAAGTGTTGAGACTTAGTCTTGAATGGAGCTCAGTTCCTTCCTAAATGGTGACGTGGCTTTAGGTTGCATCTCATTTGCTAACTAGAGACAAGCTCCTTCGCTAATTAGGGATAAGACACCAAGGAGATGAGACTCCTCCGTCCATTGAAGACAAAGCTCCGAGTCTCCTCCGCTAGTTAGAGACAAGGCTCCAAAGAGACGAGGCCGCCCTGTGGGTGAAGACAAGGGTTTGTGGAGAGCCGATTCTCCTGTGATAGTTGGAGAATAGGCTCTGAGACAAGGCTCATTCGCTAGTTGGAGACAAGGCTTCGAGTAGTTGAGGCTCCCCCGCTAGTTAGAGAAAAGGCTCCGAGGAGACTAGGCTCCTCCACTTGATGGAGACAAGGCCTCGAGGAGACGAAGCTCCTCTGCTAGAGGGAGACAAGGCCTCGAGGAGACGAAGCTCCTCCGCTAGAGGGAGATAAGGCTTCAAGGAGACGAGATTCCTCTGCTAGTTGGAGACAAGGCTCCAGAAAGACGAAGCTCCCTCGTTTAGTGGGGACTATGCTTCATATTTTGCCGTCTCCATGGGAATAGCCAATATCCCATTTTGCACACAATCTATACATGCTATAAAATCTGAAGAAAAAAAAAGGTTTATAACGCATATTAGAGCATCACGTCATCGAATTTTTGATTTTGCCACAATTTTTTGCTTGATTGTACTTTTAGCACAAATCTTTATTTAATTATAATTCAAAACTAAATTAATAATGAAGTTTTTTAAACTAACAAATCTTTATTTACTTATAGTTTAGAACAAATTAATAGTCGGGCCAATTTTTTACTTCCAAAGTTTAAAATTCTTATATATTTAATATTAAATTTTTATTGGTAGGATATTTTTATAATATATATAAACTATGAATAATTTTATTTACTCAATTATTTTTCTTATGCAAACAAATTCGTAGTTTGCATACATTTATTTTTATCAATTATTCAATAATGTAATTTATTAAATTAAATATAAATATTCATGTCATCCAATGCAATGCAAACGGATTGCAATAGTTAGTCCAACTCATTTGCTGTAATGGACGTTTACACGTAACAACTTTTCTAGGAGGGTGTTTCTTTTGGTCATTGGCATGATCACTGTTCATTATGATCCTATATTAAGTACTAAAACGATTTGGAACATTGATTTTCATACGGATCCCAAAACACAATAAATACTCAGCATTTAACAAACTCATTCAGTAGTCAAATTCGATTAACTATATCAAATTACACAAACACAAGCGAGCGAGAAAGCATGCAATTCTGAATGTCAGCTGATTATTCCTTCCTTTGTGAAACTGTAACTATAAAGTAAACATATGACTGTTACTATAACTCAATACCTTACTAGTTACTACAATACAAACATCTCAACAGTTTTCTAAGCACCATGTGAGGACAAATTGTTGATTGGGATAGCAACTTTTCCAATCACTATTACCTTTTGAGTTGGATCTCAAGGGCCGAGACGAAATGCTTTTCTCCATAAGTGGTTCGGGTTCCTGAACTGAGGTGAGACTCACTATATGGATTCACTAAGGATACCTGACAAACACTTGTTGCCATGCATCAGATCACCAATTGGCAGCTCACACACCAGACAGGATTACGGGATACAAAACCATCACACCTGTGCTCCACTATCTGACATATCTTGCTGCGACTTTCGTGTCTTTACCTGATAAGACCTTTTCACCGGCTTCTCATGCATTCCGCCACTATATCCACCAATTCTATTGATCCAGTTGGGGGGCGGTGAGGGAAGGGTACTCGTATTCTCCGAGATATGGTGTTGGTTTGGTGCCCTTGCTGCAACTGACCTATTTCCAACATTCCCTTCCGTAGTCAAAGCAGCCATTCCAGCCTCAAAATTGTAGTACGGATCTTGATATTGTGATCTATCTTGTGTCCTTTGTCTGTAGCCTTGCACACCATTTGATGGGAAGGTATATCTAGGGTTGCCTCCCCCATTTTGATGATAATGTTGATTTCCGTAGTAATAACTTGAGTTATCACTAAAACCCCTCTCATAGCCAGAGGGTCCAGCAGGTCTTGTTCTGTTCACTGAATGGTTTCCCGAGAAATTCCAATGTTGCTGCTGTTGATCCATCATTCCATAGGATGGGTCGTTAGATCTCATACCAAGTGTATTCCTCACAAGGCGATGTGCTGCTTCTCCTAGTCCAGGGCCAGCTAATGCTCCAGGTACTTGACCCCTGATAAACAAAAGCACCACACACAGAAACCACAGCTCCTTAGAAGGATCCATTGTCACATACGTCTTCAGATAAAATTTAGTGCTACACTACTCAATATATGCAATATTCTGTAGAAGTTGATAAAAGGCATACCTTTCTCTACCTTGCTGACGTCGGCCATTAATCTCCTCATGCCATAATATGGGGAATGGTTTAATATCTATAGACCTTAGAATCTGCAATTTATACAAAAATGAACAAGAAATTCATTTGAAAATACCTACTAGCATGTACGAAGCTAAAATGGTAAATGTATGCAAAATTACGTGATCCTAAGCCATGATAACTGCAAATTATATATGATCACCCCCACACCTGAGGCATAGAGCGGAGATGCTTTAGCTTGTCCAATACGAGTAAAAATCTACTATGACAAACGCTTAATTCAGACACCTGCTGTGTTTTAGAATAGACTGCCTCCTTTGCCAATGATTACCATTAGACATCCAGGTACTTAAGGAATAATTACATGTGACTACCCTCTAATTGTCATCTTTTGCAACCGACTATCCTAAACTTTTTTTCCGTAACTATTGACTACCCTATACTTTCACTCGCTTTTTCCGTCAGTTAACTTTGACGGAAAAACACCATCTCCCATCATATGTAAAGCACATGACTTCAAAAGAATTTGAAATGACAAATTTACCCTTCTTCTTCATTGGTCAAGAACAAGTTTATGAATGTTCGCCGAAAACTTCAACGTCTCGCCGGAAAATTCAAATGGCAGTCGAAAACTTAACTTATTTTATGTTCAACCAACACAAATCCAATACAAACCCTAACATTCGACTAACAAATCCAATACAAATCCAACACAAACTCAACACAAATCCAACACAAACCTAACACAAACCCAAAACCAATACAAATCCAACACAAATAAATAAAAAAATTCAACCAACACAAATCTGACACAAACTCTAACATTTGACACAAATCTAAAAGTACAAGGTAGTCAATAGTTAAAAATGGACATAAGGTATTTTGGCCATTTCATAATTTAACTGATGGAAAATGGACGGAAAGAGTGATGGATAGTACAAAGTAGTCAATAGTTAAAAAAAAATTAGGAGAGTGAATTGCAAAAGGTGTCAATTAGAGGGTAGTCATCTGTAATTATCCCTACTTTTAATCATGGATAGTATGCATAGATAGACCCAAGAAAACTGCTTCCTAACCATCCTTGGATAGAACACTACCTGATCAAGTGAATCTCCTATATGATTCACTTCTTACAAAATTGTAATTGACATCCAATTCTAAAGCAACTAGAGCTAACACACCTTTTCGGGCATAAGCACACCCTTGGGAGGTACAGGGATGTGTTTATGGTTTTGAGGATTAAGATACGTAACATTTCTGCAATGCAAAGACATTCAAAATAAGAAACAAAAAGCATCCTCCTGTTTCTCAAATCAACTGTGGGTAAAGAGAGACTTACAGGGCTTGATTATAGTCGATGCCCGGTAATCCACCGACAGGTGAAGAGAGAGTTTTTCTCCATCCATTCCTTTCACATAACCAAATGTATCCATTCATTCCACCACTGCGCAGATCCAAGTCCAACACATGGAAGTCACAAAACCAGTGTTTAATCTTATCTCTTTATACAAAAAATAACATGAAAGAAGGCTAACAAACCTAGCATTACAGTCAATATGCCATGCAAATCTCTCATGTGGGGGTAACTGATAATATAGTTGGTAATACGACAAAATTTGTTGGGCCAATGGATGAGATGAATAGACATAAAGCATATCAAGCATAACGCTATTTCGCACCTGTTCTTCTTCCTGCATATAACATATTGAGATGACATGAGCATGAGGTATTGAAGCATGCTGAAAGATATAGCGACTGCCAAATCATTTTTAAATACTCTCCAGTCTCTCCCAGACTCTCTTCCTCCAACTTGTGGGCATAGTATTATTTAAAACCTTAAGGATTGTTCTAAAACACATTTTGTTGGCAAAACCTAAACTTAATAATTTCCAAGTATTGTTCCACTTGTTATTATGTTTTGGTCAGTCAAATCTGAGGACAGGGATCAAGTAAATCACTCTCTACAAAAAGATTTTGTTTGCACAAACAATTTAATACTCCCTCAATCCCAAAATGAGTGTCATGTTCTCTTGAATTTTTGTCCCAAAAAGAGTCTCTTTCCTTTTTAGGAAGTTAGTTATGCATGAATTGTCAATAGTATCCCTATAATAAATTAGTTAGTATCCTTTGGTTTGTTCCAATACATGATTATAGAAATACAAGAAAAAATGAACTACACTATGTCTCCATAATTTTTCTCAAAACAGAAACCAAGCCAAAATAGAAACCAAGACACTCATTTTGGGATGGAGTAAAACTTAACTTCGTTCCATCAATTCTGCTTATAACCTATTCATGTATTAACGATTATGCACTTTGAACAAACACAAAATCATTCAAGGAAATCCAAGCACACTGGCAAACAATTTCAATATAAAATTAATAAATAAATTTAAATAACACAATAATAAAACACAGAAAGGTTTAATTTTCAAACCGTTAATGTGCCTTCAAGTTTCCTCGTTTCAGTGAGCAATTTCTTCTCATCAATGAACGGCAATTTGGCAACACCCTAAATTAAACAAAGAGAAGCCAAACCATCATTATCTACTTCATAAGCATGCAGAAAATAAAAGTACAAGTTTTAGCAGACAGCTTTTACCTGCCATGCAAAGCGCTTACCATTCATGTCAATCGCAAAATCTGCTCAGGAAAAAAAAAACAAAAATTTTGAAAAGCACATAAAACTTCTTCAGATGTAACTACAAGTGAACTTACCATTTGGGTAGAAGCCAAGGATAGGCGACGACGGATCTGTCATCAGATTTCTGTATCTGACTGGGAGAGCTGCTGAACTGTAACATAGAAGATACAAGCTTACACGTTTCTTCAAAACTATTTGAACAGTTTTCCAGCTTACAAGAAGTCACATTGGTAAAACAGAGTAAAAACAAATAAATTAAGAACCTTGCAGCTGGTAAGGTTCCCATGAGCTGATCAAAGGGTTTAAATGGCTCTCCCAAGAAAAAAGTAATCTCCAAATCTGTTAGATCTGTAAGATCAGATGCAAAAGGGGCATAATGAAATGGATAGTACCTGAAACAGTCCAAGAACTAAATCAACACAAGCTTTGATGACAATCTGTATCAGTGCTAAATTTCACAGAATGATGGTAGAATCTCAGTGCCAATGCCAGTAGCACATTAAACATATGACAATATCCATTTTGCACTCAACGTCTGAGGACCATAAACCTACTAACTGGCAACTGCGGAATTTGACTGATCATGTGTTTCCACAACTGTTTTACATGGTTTTGAGTAACCAGAAAGCAACACCATTTGAAAATCTATTTGACTATTTTTCAAATGCTTGCAGTAAATGAATGGTTCAACAAATTAAAAGTATGACATGAAGCAAATGGAAGGGAAGGTCAAACTTTTGTTATCAATTGAAACTAAACTGACCACTGCCAAGAACAGACACCCTGGTAATAATACCGGCAGACCCAACACAAGCCTTCAACATACTTCAATACCTGCGAGGAAAACAAACAATTATTATCCACCAACGTGATATGTTCCACCATGTTTGTCCAGCTTCCCTTGCTGGCAGTCTTAAAATGTCATTCCATGTTCAATTCTCAGAGAAAATTTTCCTATCAATACCCGCAGAAAGCTCAAAAGTTATTTAAATTTTTAAGAAATTGAACAAGACTCAAATAAGGTACATTTGTACATAAGATACTGTAGAAAGGCATTTCATCATATGTTTTATATTCAAAATTAGTCTAATAAATACATACAACAAAAAGAAAACATACAGACTCTGAGGCACTAAGTTCGAAAATGCCATATCTGTAGATAATAGCTGTCTTTTAAGGACATGACTATGGATATGAACGAGTAAATACAATCCACATCTACTGAAATTACTTTATTATGATTGCATTGAACATTTGAAAGGATAAAATATTATCCACAAAAAGAGAACTCAAAAGCCTGTGTCGAATCGGTATGAACATGGTCCACATCAATCATCCGATTATAAAAAAAAAAAAATGGGCTTCTCCAATGACTGGGCCATATATCCTATAGCAAGCTCATCAATAATATATTAGGACTATGAGTGAATAAACTATTTATTTTCTTTTTTTATCACTTAAATACCCTATTCGTTGAATGATAATTAGGTTTCATAATTATTTATATTTCAAAAATGATTTGGAATATGACGAGACTGTCATCTACACAATTAATAAAAAAGTGAAGGAAAAAAACAGATCGATAAATTAATGTTATACTACAATTACACTATAATAATATACTAAAAATTAATACATATATAAGAACATAATTACATATATCTTTCAAACTATATATATACATATATCTCAAAAAATTTAAGAAAATTATGAACCATACAATTCACGGTTCAAAAATAGCTTTAATGATTCATGATATGAACCTTGATTTAACAACCATGAGTTTAAGACGGCCACTTCATTTTATAGTTCCATTTATAA
>JAYMTA010005597.1:0-11240 GCA_036897625.1 Pelargonium cotyledonis | reverse complement strand
CCAAAAACCCCTGTTGGAAAGCTAAGACATAGAGGAACGCTACCAAACTTAAATCGGAAGCATACGAGTAGCGCATGCTTACTTTTGAGCCCTTCAAAATTGATTGTCATTTCGGTCATTTTTCTGAAATACGCCATGTCTTACAAAAATGGCCGTTCATGGCTCAAGACTAAACCAAATTATACTCGAAATCCACCATTGGAAAACTAGGACATAGAGGAATGCTAGCAAAGTGGAATCAAAAGCATATGAGTAACGCATGATATTTTTCGAACCCTTCAAAGTTCATTGTCATTTAGGCCGTTTTTCTGAAAAACGCCATGTCTTAATAAAACGGCCGTGAGGGGCTCCAGACTAAACCAAATTATGCCCGAAACCCAAGTTTGGAAAGCTAAGACATAGAGAAACGCTACCAAACTTAAATCGGAAGCATACAAATAGCTCATGATTACTTTCAAGCCCTTCAAATTTGTTTGACAATTCGGCCAATTTTTTGAAAAACGCCATGTCTTACTAAAACGGCCGTTAGGGACTCTATACTAAACCAAATTATACCCGAAACCCACCTTTTGAAAACTAAGATATAGAGAAACGCTACCAATTCAGAATCAAAAGCATATGAGTAGCGTATGATCACTTTCGAGCACTTCAAAGTTGATTGTCGTTTTGGCCATTTTTCTGAAAAATGCCATGTCTTACTAAAACGGCCACTACGGGCTCTAGAATAAACCAAATTATACTCAAAACCCAAGGTTGGATAGCTAAGACGTAGAAGAACGCTACCAAACTGGAGTCGGAAGCATAGGAGTAGCATATGATCACTTTCGTACCATTCAAAGTTGATTAGCGTTTCGGCTGTTTTTCTGAAAAAACCCCATGTCTTACTAAAATGGCCGCTACGGGCTCTAGACTAAACAAAATTATACCCAAAAACCCCTGTTGGAAAGCTAAGACATAGAGGAACGCTACCAAACTTAAATCGGAAGCATACGAGTAGCGCATGATCACTTTTGAGCCTTTCAAAATTGATTGTCATTTCGGCAGTTTTGATGAAAAGTTCCATGTCTTACTAAAACGGTTGTTAGGGGCTCAAGTCTAAACCAAATTATACCCAAAAATCACCATTAGAATTCTAAGATATAAAAAAATGCTATGAAACTAGGATCGGAAGCATACGAGTAGTACATGATCACTTTCTAGCCCCTCAAAGTTGATTGTGGTTTCGGCCGTTTTTCTGAAAACGTCATGTCTTAATAAAATAGCTATTAGGGGCTCCAGAGTAAACCAAATTATATCCGAAACCCACCATTGGAGAGCTAAGACGTAGAGAAACACTACCAAACTGGAATCGGAAGCATACTAGTAGCACATGATTACTTTCGAGCCATTCAAATTTGGATGTCGTTTCGGACGTTTTATTGAAAAACTTCATGACTAATTAAAATGGCCGTTAGGGGCTCCAGAGTAAACCAAATTGTACCCAAAACCCACCGTTGGAAAGGTAGGACATAGAGAAATGCTACCAAACTGGAATCGAGAGCAGACGAGTAACGCATGATCACTTTCGACCCCTACAATGTTCATTGTTGTTTCGGCCATTTTTCTAAAAAATGCTATGTCTTACTAAAACGGCCGCTACGGGCTCTAGACTAAACCAAATTATACCCAAAATCCAAGGTTGGAAACCTAAGACATAGAAGAACGCTACCAAATTGAGATCGAAAGCATACAAGTAGCGTATGATCACTTTCAAGCCTCTCAACGTTGATTGTCGTTTTAGCCATTTTTGAAAAAAATGTCATATCTTACTAAAACGGCTGTTAGGGGCTTCAGACTAAACCACATTATACCTGAAACCCACCGTTGGAAAGCTAAGACATAGAGGAACGATACCAAACTAGAATCAGTAGCATATGAGTAGCGCATGATCACCTTTGAGCCCTTAAAAGTTGATTAGCGTTTCGGAAATTTTTCTGAAAAACACCAGGTCTTACTAAAACGGCCACTACGGGCTCCAGACTAAACCAAATTATACCCAAAACCCACCGTTGGAAGGCTAAGACATAGAGAAAGGCTACCAAACTTGAATCAGAAGCACACTAGTAGCGCATGATTACTTTGGAGCCCTTCAAAGTTGATTGTCGTTTCGGCCATTTTTCTGAAAAATGCCATCTCTTACTAAAACGTCTGTTAGGGGCTCCAGACAAAACCAAATTATACCCGAAACCCACCGTTGGAAAGCTAAGACATAGGGAAACGCTACCAAACTAGAATCAAAAGCATACTAGTAGCACATGATTACTTTCGAGCCATTCAAATTTGAATGTCATTTCGACCATTTTTTTAAAAAACATCATGACTCACTAAAACGGCTGTTAGGGGCTCTGGAGTAAACCAAATTATATCTGAAACCCACCGTTGGAAACCTAAGACATAGAGAAAGGCAACCAAACTATAATCGGTAGCATACTTCTAGCGCATGATTAGTTTCGAGGTCTTCAAACTTGATTATCGTTTCAGCCATTTTTCTTAAAAAATGTCATGTCTTACTCAAACGGCCGTTAGGAGCTCTAGACTAAACCAAATTATACCAAAAACCCACCATTGGAAAGCTAAGACATAGAGGAACGTTATCAAACTAGAATCAAAAGTTTATGAGTAATGCATGATCACTTTTGAGCCTTTCAAAGTTCATTGTCATTTTGGCCATTTTTTTAAAAAACGCTATGTCTTTTTAAAACAGCCGGTACGGGCTCTAGAGTAAACCAAATTATACCTAAAACCCAAGGTTGGAAAGCTAAGACATAGAAGAATGCTACCAAACTAGGATCGGAAGGAAAGGAGTAGAGATGATCACTTTCGAGCCCCTCAAAGTTGATTGTCGTTTTGGCCATTTTTTTGAAAAACGTCATGTTTTACTAAAATGGCTGTTAGTGGCTCCAAACTAAACCAAATTATACCCAAAACCCACTGTTAGAAATCTAAGATATAGAGGAACGTTACCAAACTAGAATCAGAAGCATACGAGTAGCGCATGATCACTTTCGAGCCCTTCAAAGTTGATAAGCGTTTTGGCCGTTTTTCTGAAAAACGCCATGTCTTACTAATACAGCTGCTACAGGCTCCAGACTAAACCAAATTATTCCCAAAACCCACCGTTGGAAAGCTAAGTCATAGAGAAAGGCTACCAAACTAGAATCGGTAGCATACTCATAGTGCATCATTACTTTCGAGCCCTTCAAAGTTGATTGTTTTTTCGGCCATTTTATGAAAAACGCCATGTCTTACTAAAACGACCGTTAGGGGATCCAGACTAAACTAAACTATACCCAAAACCCACCATTGGAAAACTAAGTCATAGAGAAATGCTACCAAACTAGAATTGAAAGCATATGAGTAACGTATGATCACTTTCGAGCCCTTCAAATTTCATTGTCGTTTCGGCCATTTTTCCGAGTAACGCCATGTCTTACTAAAATGGCCGTTAGGGGCTTCAGAATAAACCAAATTATAGTCGAAACCCAAGGTTGGAAAGCTAAGACATAGAGAAACGCTACCAAACTAAAATAGGATGCATACGAGTAGCACACGATTACTTTTGAGACCTTCAAACTTGACTGACAATTCGGCCATTTTTCTAAACAACGCCATGTCTTACTAAAACAGCCGTTAGGGGCTCTATGCTGAACCAAATTATACATAAAACAATCTTTCGAAACCTAATACATAGAGGAACTCTACCAAACTAGAATCAAATACATACGAGTAGCGTATGATCACTTTCGAGCCCTTCAAAGTTGATAGTCGTTTCGGCCGTTTTTCTAAAAAATGTCATGTCTTACTAAAACGGCCACTACGGGCTCCAGAATAAACCAAATTATACTCGAAAACCAAGGTTGGAAAGCTGAGACGTAGAAAAATGCTACCAAACTAGAATCGGAAGCATATGAGTAGCTCATAATCACTTTCGTACCATTCAAAGTTGATTAGCGTTTTGGCCGTTTTTCTGAAAAATGCCATGTCTTACTAAAATGGCCGCTACGGGCTCTAGACTAAACAAAATTATACCCGAAACCCACCGTTGGAAAGCTAAAACATAGAGGAACGCTATGAAACTTGAATCGGAAGCATATGAATAGCGCATGATCACTTTCAGGCCCTTCAAATTTGACTATTGTTTTTGCAGTTTTTATGAAAAACGCCATTTCTTACAAAAATGGCCGTTAGGGGCTCAAGACTAAACCAAATTATGCCCAAAAACCACCGTCAGAAAGCTAAGATGTAGAGAAATGCTACCAAACTAGGATCAAAAGCATACGAATAGTGTCTGATCACTTTCGAGCCCATCAAAGTTGAATGTGGTTTTGGCCATTTTTCTGAAAAACGTCATGTCTTACTAAAACGGCTGTTAGGGGCTCCAGAATAAACCAAATTATACCCAAAACCCACCGTTGGAAAGCTATGACATACAGAAACGCTTCCAATCTGGAATCGGAAGCATACTAGTATCTCATAATTACTTTCAAGCCTTCAAATTTGAATGTCGTTTCGGTCATTTTTCAGAAACACGTCATGACTTACTAAAACGGCCGTTAGGGGCTCCAAAGTAAACCAAATTATACCCCAAACCCACCATTGGAAAGCTACGACATCGAGAAAGGCTACGAAACTAGAATCGGAAGCATTCTATTAACGCATGATTACTTTTGAGCCCTTCAAAATTTGATTGTTGTTTTGGCCATTTTTCTTAAAAACGCCATGTCTTATTAAAACGGCCGTTAGGGGCTCCAGACTAAACCAAATTATACCTAAAACCCACCATTGAAAACCTAAGACATAGAGGAACGATACCAAATAAGAATCGGATGCATATGAGTAGCACATGATCATCTTCGAGCCCTTCAAAGTTGATTAGTGTTTCGGCCGTTTTTCTAAAAAATGACATGTCTTACTGAAACGGCCGCTACGGGCTCTAGACTAAACCAAATCATACCTGAAACCCACCGTTGGAAATCTAAGACATAGAAGAACTCTACCAAACTAAAATCGGAAGCATACGAGTAGCGGATGATCATTTTCAAGCCCCTCAAATTTGTTGGTCGTTTTGACCATTTTTCTGGATAGTGCCATGTCTTACTAAAACGGCCGCTACGGGCTCTAGACTAAACCAAATTATACCCGAAACACACCGTTGGAAAGCTAAGACATAGAGAAACGCTACCAAACTAAAATTGGAAGCATACGAGTAACGCATGATCACTTTCAAGCCCATCAAATTTATTTGTGTTTTCGCCCTTTTTTCTAAAAACCGCCAGGTCTTACAAAACCGGCCGCTAGGGGCTCAGACTAAACACAATTATACCCGAAACCCACCGTTAGAAAGATAAGACACAGAAAAACACTACCAAACTAGAATCAAAAGCATACGATTATTGCATGACCATTTTTGAGCCCATCAAATTTGATTGTCGTTTCGGCCGTTTTTCTGAAAAGCGCCATGTCTTACTAAAACGGCCGCTAGGGGCTTCAGACTAAAAACAATTATACCCGAAACACACCATTGGAAAGATAAGACATAAAAGAATGCTTTCAAACTAGAATTAGAAGCATACGAGTAGCGCATGATTGCTTTTAAGCCCTTCAAAGATGATGGTCGTTTAGGCCGTTTTTTTGAAAAACACCATACCTTACTAAAACGGCCGCTAGAGGCTCCAGACTAAACAAAATTATACCCAAAACACACCGTTGGAAATCTAAGACATAGAGGAACGCTACCAAGCTAGAATCGGAAGAGTATAATCACTTTTGAGCCCTTTAAAGTTGATTGTCGTGTCGGCCGTTTTTCTGAAAAACGCCATGTCTTATTAAAATAGCCGCTACGGGCTCCAAACTAAACCAAATTATACCCGAAACCCACCATTGGAAAGCTAAAACATAGAGGAACGCTACCAAACTAGAATCAAAAGCAATGGAATAGCGCATGATCACTTTCATGCCCTTCAAAAATGATTGTTGTTTTGGCCATTTTTCTGAAAAATGCCATGTCTTACTAAAACGTCTGCTACGGGTTTTACACTAAACCAAATTATACCCAAAACCCACCATTGGAAAGCTACGACATAGAGGATCTCTACCAAACTTGAACTTAAAGCATACGAGTAGCGCATGATCACTTTCGAGCCCTTCAAAGTTGATGGTTGTTTCGGGCATTTTTCTTAAAAATGCCATGTCTTACAAAAACGGCAGTTAGGGGCTCCAGAATAAACCAAATTATACCCGAAACAAACCGTTGGAAAGCTAAGACATAGAGAAATGCTAGAAAAATGAAATTTGAAGCATACAAGTAGCGAATGATCACTTTCAAGCACTTCAAAGTTGAATGTTGTTTCAGCCGTTTTTCTGAAAAATGCCATGTCTTACTAAAACGGCCATTATGGGCTCCAGAATAAACCAAATTATACCCAAAACCGACCGTCGTAAAGCTAAGACTTAGAGGAACGCTACGAAACTAGAATCGAAAGAACACAATTAACGCATGATCACTTTTGAGCCTTTCAAATTTGATTGTCGTTTCGGCCATTTTTTTGAAAAATGCCACGTCTTACTAAAATGGCTGCTACGGGCTCCAGACAAAACCAAATTACTCTCGAAACCCACGGTTGGAAAGCTAAGACATAGAGGAATGCTAGTAAACTTAAATTGGAAGCATACAATAGCGCATGATCACTTTTGAAACCTTTAAAATTAATGATCGTTTCGGCCATTTTTTTGAAAACGTCATGTCTTACTATACCGTCCGTTAAGGGCTCAAGACTAAACCAAATTATACTCGAAACCCACTAGTAAAAAGCTAAGACATAGAGGAACGCTACCAAACTAGAATCGAAAGCATACGAGTAGCGCATGATCACTTTTGAGCCCTTCAAAGTTGATGGTCGTTTCGGCCGTTTTTCTGAAAAACGCAATGTCTTACTAAAACGGCCATTAGGGGCCCCTGACTAAACCAAATTATACCTAAAACACACCATTAGAAAGCTAAGACGTAAAGCAACGCTACCAAATTAGAATCAGAAGTATACAAATAGCGCATGATCACTTTTGAGCCCCTCAAAATTTGATTGTCGTTTCGGCCATTTTTCTGAAAAGCGCCATGTCTTACTAAAACGGCTGCTAGGGGCTCCAAACTAAACAAATCTATACCCAAAATCCACTAGTGGAAAGCTAAGACATAGACAAACGTTACCAAAATGTAATCAGAAGCATACGAGTAGCGCATGATTACTTTCGAGCCTTTCAAAGTTGATTAGTGTTTCGGCCGTTTTTCTAGAAAACGCCATGTCTTACTAAAATGGCCGCTACGGGCTCCAGACTAAACCAAACTATACCTGAAACCCACCATTAGAAAGCTAAGACATAGAGAAACGCTACCAAACTAGAATTGGAAGCATATAAATAGCACATGATCACTTTTGAGAACTTCAAATTTGATGGTCGTTTTGGGCATTTTCCTGAAAAACGCCATCTCTTACTAAACCGGCTGTTAGGGGCTCCAGACTAAACCAAATTGTACTTGAAACCCGCTGTTAAAAAGCTAAGTCATAGAGGAACATTACCAAAGTAGAATTGAATGTATACGAGTAGCGCATAATCACTTTCAAGCACTTCAAAATTGATGGTCATTTTGGCTGTTTTTCTGAAAAACGCCACGTCTTACTAAAACTGCAGTTAGGGGCTTCAGACTAAACCAAATTATACTCGAAACCAACAGTTATATAGCTAAGACATAGAGTAACCCTATCATACTAGAATTGGAACCATACAAGTAGCGCATGATCACTTTCGAGTCCTTCAAAGTTGATTGTCATTTCGGGCATTTTTCTGAAAGACGCCCTGTCTTACTGAAATGGCAGCTACAGGCTCCAGACTAAACCAAAAAATAACCAAAACCTACCGGTGGGAAGATAAAAACTAGAGAAATGCTACCAAACTAGAATCGGAAGCATACGAGTAGCGCATGATCACTTTCAAGCACTTCAAATTTGAATGTCGTTTCGCCCATTTTTTTGAAAAATGCAATGTCTTAATAAAACGGTCATTAGGTGCTCCAGAGTAAACCAAATTATACCTGAATCCTACCGTTAGAAAGCTAAGACATAGAGCAACGCTACCAAACTAGAATCGTAAGTATACGAGTAGTGCATGATCATTTTCGAGCACTTCAAAGTTGAATGTTGATTCGATCATTTTCCTGAAAAATGCCATGTCTTACTAAAACGGTTGTTAGGGGCTCCAGAATAAACCAAATTGTACCCAAAACAAACCGTTGGAAAGCTAAGACATAGAGAAATGCTACAAAAATGAAATCGGAAGCATACATTTAGCGAATGATCACTTTCAAGCACTTCAAAGTTGAATGTTGTTTCAGCCGTTTTTCTAAAAAATGCCATGTCTTACTAAAACGGCCGTTAGGGGCTCCAGAATAAACCAAATTATACCCGAAACCCACCGTCGTAAAGCTAAGACTTAGATGAACGCTACCAAACTGGAGTCGAAAGAATACGAGTAGCGCATGATCACTTTCGAGCCCTTCAAATTTGATAGTCGTTTCGGCCATTTTTCTAAAAAATGCCATGTCTTACTCAAATGGTTGCTATGTGCTTCAAACTAATCCAAATTACAATCGAAACCCCCCGTTGGAAAGCTAAGACATAGAGAAGCGCTAATAAACTGAAATCGGAAGCATACAAATAACGCATGATCACTTTCGAGCCTTTCAAAATTAATGATCGTTTCGGCCATTTTTCTGAAAACGTCATGTCTTACTAAACCGGCCGTTAAGGGCTCAAGACTAACCGTTAGAAAGCTAAGACATAGAGGAATGCTACTAAACTAGAATAGGAAGCATATGAGTAGTGCATGATCACTTTCGAGCCTTTCAAAGTTGATTATTGTTTCGGCCATTATTGTGAAAAACTCCATGTCTTACTAAAACGGCCATTAGAGGCTCCAGACTAAACCAAATTATACCTGAAACCTACCGTTAGAAAGCTAAGACATAGAGAAATGCTACCAAACTAGAATCGGAAGCATACAAGTAGCGCATGATCACTTTTGAGACCTTCAAATTTGATGGTCGTTTCGGCCATTTTTATGAAAAATGCCATCTCTTACTAAACCGGCTGTTAGGGGCTCTAGACTAAACCAAATTATACTCGAAACCCACTAGTAAAAAGCTGAGACATAGAGGAACGCTACCAAACCAGAATCAAAAGCATACGAGTAGCGCATGATCACTTTCGAGCCCTTCAAAGTTGATAGTCGTTTCGGCCATTTTTCTGAAAAACGCCATGTCTTACTAAAACGGCCATTAGGGGCCCTTGACTAAACCAAATTATACCTAAAACACACCATTAGAAAGCTAAGACATAAAGCAACTCTACCAAATTAGAATCGGAAGTATATAAATAGCGCATGATCACTTTTGACCCCCTCAAAATTTGATTGTCGTTTCGGCCGTTTTTCTGAAAAGCGCCATGTCTTACTAAAACGGCCGCTAGGGGCTCCAAACTAAACAAATCTATACCCAAAATCCACTATTGGAAAGCTAAGACATAGACGAATGTTACCAAAATGTAATCAGAAGCATACGAGTAGCACATGATTACTTTCGAGCCTTTCAAAGTTGATTAGTGTTTTGGGTATTTTTCTAGAAAACGCCATGTCTTACTAAAATGGCCGCTACGGTCTCCACACTAAATCAAATTATACCCGAAACCCACCATTGGAAAGATAAAACATAGAGGAACGCTATTAAACTAGAATTAGAAGCATTGGAATAATGCATAATCACTTTCATGCCCTTCAAAATTGATTGTTGTTTCGGCCATTTTTCTGAAAAACACCATGTCTTACTAAAACGGCTGCTATGGGCTTTAGACAAAAGCAAAATATACCCGAAACCCACCGTTGGAAATCTAAGACATAGAGGAATGCTTTCAAACTAGAATCGGAAGCATACGAGTAGCGTATAATCACTTTCGAGCACTTCAAAGTTGAATGTCGTTTTGGCGATTTTTTTTGAAAAATGCAATGTCTTACTAAAACGCCCGTTAGGTGCTCCAGAATAAACCAAATTAAAACCAAAACCCACCATTGTATAGCTAAGACTTAGAGGAACGCTACCAAACTAGAATCAGAAGCATATAAGTAGTGCATGATCACTTTCGAGCACTTCAAAGTTGAATGTCATTTTGGCCATTTTTCTGAAAAACGCCATGTCTTACTAAAACGGCCGTTAGGGGTTCTGGAGTAAACTAAATTAAACCCGAAAAAAACCGTTGGAAAGCTAAGACATAGAGAAACGTTACAAAACTAAAATTGGAAGTATACGTTTAGCGCATGATCACTTTCGTGCACTTTAAAGTTGAATGTTGTTTCAGCCATTTTTCTGAAATGCGCTATGTCTTACTAAAACGGCCGTTAGGGGCTCCAGAATAAACTAAATTATACCCGAAACCCACCGTTACAAAGCTAAGACATACATGTAGTGCATGATCACTTTTCCGGCCCTTCAAAGTTGATGGTTGTTTCGGCCATTTTTCTGAAAAACACCAAGTCTTACTAAAACAGCCATTACGAGCTCACGACTAAACCAAATTATACCCAAAACACATCGTTAGAAAGCTAAAACATAGAGGAATGATACCAAACTGGAATCGAAAACATACAAGTAGCGCATGATAACTTTCTGGCCCTTGAAAGTTAATGGTCGTTTGGGCCGTTTTTCTGAAAAATGCCAAGTCTTACTAAAACGACCGCTACAGGCTCCAGACTAAACCAAATTATACTCGAAACCCACTGTTTGAAGGCTAAGACATAGAGGAACAATACCCAACTGAAATAGGAAAGATACGGGTAGCGCATCATCACTTTCGGGCCCTTCAAAATTCATGGTCGTTTCGGCAGTTTTTATGAAAAACGCCAAAGTCTTACTTAAAGGGCTGCTTTGGGCTCCAGACTAAACCAAATTGTACTCGAAACCCACCGTTTCAAAGCTAAAACGTAGAGGAACTCTACCAAATTAGATTCAGAAGCATACGAGTGGAGCATGATCACTTTCCGGCTATTCAAATTTATAGTCGTTTTGGCTGTTTTTCTGAAAAATGCCAAGTCTTACTAAAACGGCCGCTACGGCCTCCAGACTAAACCAAATTATACCTAAAACCCACCGTTGTCAAGCT
>JAYMTA010005596.1:0-11241 GCA_036897625.1 Pelargonium cotyledonis | reverse complement strand
CCAAAACCTTCATGGCTTTTGGTGGTGGAGCAAGACTTTGTGCTGGAGCTGATTTTGTAAAGTTGCAAATGGCCATATTTTTCCATCACTTGCTCACAAAGTACAGGTGAACAATTAGTAGTTTTTTTTTTTTTTTTTAAATTTACTTCATAATTAATTATAGGGAATGGAGCAAAATTGCTTCTTTTTTTTTTAATGCAGGAACAAAATTGTTTTGAAATCACATTTTGAGCATTCTTTTTACGTTGTTAATAACCATTTTC
Organism: Pelargonium cotyledonis; assembly: GCA_036897625.1. Classification (NCBI taxonomy): domain Eukaryota; kingdom Viridiplantae; phylum Streptophyta; class Magnoliopsida; order Geraniales; family Geraniaceae; genus Pelargonium; species Pelargonium cotyledonis. Next base: position 10,978 of record JAYMTA010005596.1, on the reverse strand, counting down.
CATACGTTCATGTTAGGTGGAAAGTAATCAAAGAAGGGAAGATAAATAGAAACTGGTATGAGTTTTAAAGATGGGTTTATCATTGAAATAAAAGAGAAAATAAAATATAATGAAGAATATATATAGTCATGATGACAATCCTTAACAATATATTGGTGTGGAGAATCAACTCTTTCTATGGAAATGAAAGTCCCATTCACATATGTGATCTTTTTTCAATAAGTCACATTATTTATTCTTATTGTAACAATAAAGCCACAATCACATTATTATTTTTTCTTTTGCTCGACTTCGAAAAGTTCTGTACTTTTTTTTTTATTTCCTTATTTAATAATGTCTTTGAATTCTATAATTTGATTTCAAATTTTTTATTTGAGTCAGTTCTTCTATTTGGATGCACAGAAAAGTTTGAATTTGAAATTCTCTTGAACCAAATAAGATTCAGAACATGTCTTTGCAACATGTTATATAGTTTAGTGGACTTATCAAGAGCTCTGATACCAGCCTCTTGACCCACTTATAAGTTTAGTAGCCCTCAACAGAATTTTATCCAAAACGACCTTTTGTTCTTCATCCTCACTCCTAGTAACACCCATTCAGGGCGAAACAATGTTCATATATCTGGCCATCACAGAAAAAGCAATAAGTACAGTCTTGGTCGGCAAAAGAAAAGTAATACAACACCTAATTTGCTTCATCAGTGCAACCCTAAAAGGACCAGAAAAAAGGCATTTTTGCATAGAAAAACTATATTTTTCCCTACACATCACATTGAAGAGACAACGACAATACTTCTCAACCCACAAGATCGTGATTCTCAATAACCAATCGATCCCTTTTTGTTTTTAGAAAACTGAAATCCTAAAATGACTTGCACCTAAATGGATGTGACATCCATGATAGCCAACAAGGAGGAGGACTGGTTAGTATATTTCGAAGGGCCGAGCAACTTTTGAAGGCAAAAGGACAAAAATCCTTTTAGAAATAGAAGACAAACTGCAACTTCAATACGCTATATACCAATATTTTCCAACCTCAAACAACCAAATAGAATACGAGGCCGCCGTTGCGGGCTACGTCTCCTCCAGGCGCTAAGCACTAAGAAAGACAAAATATTTAGCAATTCACATCTGATTGTATCGCAATCTAAAGAAGAATACTCGGTATTAGACGAAATCCTACCAAGACGTAGTGGCATAGTTATAGGGCTAATTAACCAGTTCGACCAAATCGATCTCCAGCAAATTCTCAAGAAGAGAATGTATGAGCATACACCTTGGTTATATTGACATTATAAGCCACGGACATAAAAATTAGGCATAGTCCATGCAGAATGTCTGGACAAGAAAAGTGTCGGAAGAGACATCCTACCTAAAGTCAAGGAGGAGGCAAAGCGAGTTTTTGCGGCTGCAGCTACAAAAGTTTGTACAGAAAGGGACATTTCGTGCTCTACCTAAAACACATCCTGACGCAACGATCCAGAGCAAGAATGGAAGACGTCCACACGGGCTTTAGGCGGCAAACACCTTGGGGCAAGAATTCTAGTCGAAAGAATACTGAGAAGCTAAATATACTAACAAAACATTAGGGCGGATGCGACAGATTTCATATAACATTGTGATCCCTATTAGCGACACGCGATAATTGTGAACTCCCAACAACAAAAGATCAGTAAAAAATAGCCCTAGCCTTTCACCTATTGGGTCATCGATATCCTAGTACCTTTTACCTAATCAACTCATAGCGAAAAATTCATTATTGTCACCATCGACTATTTCACAAAATGGGTAGAAGTGGAAGCCACCATTGAGATCATCGGAAAAAAAAATCACATTTGTTAAGAACAACATAATATGTCGCATAAGAGTGCAACGAATAATAGTCACTGACAATAGTAGCCAATTCATCGTGTGAATCGCATCTAATTTCAAGGGTTTTGATGCCAAGGGAGCTTTCCATTTTCATGCAAGCCAAGGTAGCCTCATACTCTGGCCGGTTGTTGGTGACGTTGAACTCTAGCCTTAGAGCCTAAGTCTCTTTGTGACCCTCAGGGGAGATGAGCATGATTCCATCCCCATATCTATTCTTGTTGGAAGAGCCATCAACACATAGCACCCATAGGTTTTTGGTTAAGGTCTCAGGCGTCTTCAACTCATTGGCACCTTCATGCCTCTTCCTCGTCTTTGCTTGCTTAGGGGGGCCAACCACATTGGGTTGCCAATGAAGTGTGTGTCATCCTCAATTTGTTTAGTGAAGTCACACTCTGCAATGAACTCTGCGAGACCATGGGCCTTGATGACCGTCTAGGTTGGAACCGGAGGTCATATGAGAAGAGCTTCATCACCCACTTTGCAAGGCACCCACCAAAGTCTCTATCCATAACCTTCTTGAAAGGTACATCAGTTATGACAGTAATCTGGCGAGCCTCGAAGTAGGGGCGTAGCTTGACACTAGCCTGAAACAAGGTGAAGGCCAGTTTCTCTATCTTTGTGTAGTTCATTTCTGATAGACCCAGAGCATGAGAGATTAAGTAGTTAGGTTCATGGACCTTCTCTTCCTCTTTGAATAGCACTGCTGAGAAGACATGGTTAGAGGCTGAGATGTAGAGTTTGAGCTCATCTTTTGGCGCTGGGATGGTCAACTTGGGGAGTTGAGCCAAACATTACTTGAGCTCGCGAAAGGCCTTGCTACATTCTAGTGTCCTTTCAAACTTGTCACTTTTCTTTTTCAAGATTTTGAAAAGTGGGAGTGCCTTATCAACAACGCGTGAGATGAAACGACTCAAGGCGGCGATGCGCTTGCAAGCTGCTGGACTTGTTTGAGGCATTTGGGTTCGCCCATAGTGAGGTGAGCTTGAATCTTATCAGGTTTGTCTTCAATGCCTCTCTCACTTATTATGAGACCTAGAAACTTTCCAGCGCTCACCCCGAAGGAGCACTTGGTTGAGTTAAGTTTAATGTTGTAGAGCCTATGTGTTGCAAAGGTCTCTTGGAGATCAACTAGATGTGAGCCTACCCTAGGTGTCTTTACAATCATATCATCTACATACACTTCAAGGTTTCACCTTATTTGGCTGGCGAAGGACTTATTTTCTTTGGTATGTAGCACCACCATTTTAAAGGCCAAATGGAATCACTTGCAACAAAAGAAGTTTTGTCCTGATCTTCAGGGTACATTTTGATTTGGTGATAGTCGTTAAAGGCATCTAAAAAATACAAAAAATTTAAACCATTTGTTGAGTCGATGAGCTTCCCAAGGTTGTGTAGGGGGTAGTCATTCTTTGTGTAGGCGCAGTTGAGGTTGGTGAAGTCCACGGACATGTGCCACTTTCCTGAAGCTTTAGGGACCATGACCACATTTGCTATCTAGTTGGTGTATTTGATTTCCCTTATGAACCCGGCCTTCAACAACTTCTAGACCTCTTCAACTATGGCCACTACTTTCTCCCTAAAGTAGTTCCTCATGTGCTGCTTGACAGGAATGAAGGCTGGGATGATGTCTAGCATATGCTCAGCGATGGAGGGGTCAATGTCTGGCATGTCAGCTGTGACCCAGGCAAAGACATCCACATTGGCCCTGAGGAGGGCAATAAGCTTTTCCTTGAAGTGGGGAGGCAAGTTTTTGCCAATCTTTGTGAGCTTCTCAAGGTTGGACTCATAAAGGATGAGGTCCTCTATTTCACTCCTAGCCTCAGGGCGAACTTCTTGTACCCTGAGATCGAGGTCTTCAAGAGCCACATTGACCTGGCAGGTGCGAACTTTTGTAGCCTCCTCTTCGGCTTCCAAGTTCATTTCTGCCTCTTCGTCTTCCTCTAGATCATCCTTATCACCCCCAATGATTTCTAGAAAGTTTTCACTTTCCTTAGAACTTTCTTCAGTTGGAGGTTTAGGAGTGATAGGTTCTGAGTGCTTGACAAAGTACCCTGAGCGAAGAAGGGGTAGAGCCTTACTTGAGCTTGAGGAGAGGTTGACTCTGCCCCCTTTGCTAGGCTGGCTAAAGGTTAAGGAGAGTGAGCCTTGAGAGTGAGAGGCTTTTCTTGAAGTCTTTCTTGCTTCAACTGAGGAGATGGCTCCTGCACATGCAGATTTGGTCCTCTAAATAGGTGAGGGGATGACTTCTAGGCTCTTGGCTTTTTCTTGGGTCCCATAGCCCACTCCTCTTTTGTAATTCTTACCTTAGGAAACGTTAGACTCTTTGGTTTGATCTCGCAGGGCGAGTGGCACTTCCTTGGGTGTGGTGGTAGGAGGCTTGTGAGCCTTCATATCATTGAGCATTGTGGCCTCGAGATCATGTGAATGTTAGATGTGCTCAACCTTGCATCTATCTTGAAATTGCTTGACAAAGTGCTCCCATGCTTTCCTGAGGCTAGCAAGCACAACAACAATTCCATACTTAGTTGGAAATTTGACACTTTGGTGAAGACCTTAAGGGACCATTTCGAATTCATCAATCAAGGGGTGCCCAAAGATGGAATTTGTGATCTGAGGGGTTATATATGACAATGAACTCGGTGTTGCATGTCCTTTCTTTGGCTTCTTACCCTAGGGTGACTGGTAGTATGAGAAAACCTCCCACGGTGTTCACAACATCATTGAAACCTATTAATTCACCATCAATACATCCTTGAAGACATAAAGTGAACTTTCCTTAAACCCCAGCTGGATGAAGGCATTCCAATAATAGATGTTGACCTGGCTTCCATTGTCTATGAAGACCCTCTTGATGCGTGTATTTAGGATGTTCGTGGAGAGGACTACAGGCTCTCTTCTCAAGACCTTAGGAGCTAGCTCTGACTCTTGGAAGAAGATGGTCTTGGACCAGTCTATATTGTGGGGCTCAACCTTGGGAATGGCAAGGACATGCTTAGTACGGTTCAATGGCACAAATTTGTCCTCGCACCTAAGAGATGGAGATTTTTTTCCTTTAATCATATTTATAACGCTGGCACCATAGGGCATGTTATTGACCTTGTTCAATGTGCGGTCTCCTCCTCTCCCTCTATTCCTTCCATCATTGCCTCTCTTCTGGCCTGTATGACCATTGGCCTTGAAATGGGCTAGGCGACCTCTACTCATCAGGCGCTTAACCTCATTTGCATGACATTTATGGAGGGTGCAATAATAATTGAGCTTGTTTCCATATATCTTTCCTGGGGTGACAGCTGGAGGCTCAAATCCCTCATTTGCCAACATATAGTCACACTCACCTCTAAGAAGGTGACCTTAAGGCCTCTTGGCTGGGGTGTACAGACGACTGCATATTCTTTCGCCTTGCCCTTCTTGTTGGCTTGGAAGTTTTTCTTAGAAGTTCCTTGGTAATTTCCTTCAGAGCATTAGATTGCTTGATTTAGAACATCCTCCGTACCTACGTGGTTGTAGGCTATGTTCAACATCTCTTCCTAGGTCTTGGGTTGGGCAGTTGCAAATGCAGCTTGCACAAAGGGGTTGGTGACTCATACCCTGAAGGTGGCCATGACTATCTTGCGAAAGTGCTCAACGTACTCTCCAAGGTCTCATTAGGCTTTTGCCTCACATTGATCAAGGAGATTTGAGGCTTCGTAACTCGCCCAGTTGAGATGAATTTCTTAAGGAACATATCATTGAATACCTCCCAGAAGGTGATGTATCCATATGGGAGTTCGTGATACTACTCTAGAGCTTGACCCACGAGGGTGCAAGTGAAGATCCTGCAGCGCATGACATCACAATTGGTTTGCTAGCTCTAGTTTAGCTCAAAGCATATGGCATGTTCTATAGCCTTGGTGAGACCCTGATATGTCATGTCTTGGAAGCGAATCTCAGGGTTCATGGGGACCGTTCACAGAGCCAGACTCATGGAGTTGTTTATTATGGGCACCGTGGGTGCTTGAGTAGTTGCAGCTGAAGAAGCCATTTGGACCGTTAGGGGCTGGACCTCCTCTTGGAGAGGTAGGAGGGTTGGGCTCTCATCTCTAATCACGTCTAGGGTGCATGACTCACCAGCTTTCCTAGTTGGGGGGAGAGGTGGCTCATTCATTTTAACCCTTTGGTGTGGACTCTCAACTGTGTCTGGAGAAGTAGAATCCTAGAGGTGTTGCAGCTGAAGAAGCCATTTGGACCGTTAGGTGCTGGACCTCCTCTTGGAGAGATAGGAGGTTTGGGCTCTCATCTCTGATCACGGCTAGGGTGCGTGACTCACCAGCTCTCCTAGTTGGGGGGAGAGGTGGCACATTCCTTCTAGCCCTTTGGTGTGGACTCTCAACTGTGTCTGTTGAAGTAGACTTCTAGAGTTGTTGGTGGCGAGCGTAGTTTTCGCGCAAGCCAAGCACCTTAGTGTCATCAAAACTTTCCTCACACTGGGGGCGTCAACACCTTCCATCACAACGAGTGAGCCTAGTGAAGACAGAGTTTCTTTTGGAGTAACGAGTGACATGCCTATCACAAGCTTGGGTGTCACGATTGACTGGAGCTGGGCAGCGTGTGTGATCTACATGCAAGGGGGAACATCCACTCCCCTGCCCCAAGCTTGAGCCACGAGATGAGGTGGATGAACGCCTTGAGCAGTAGGGGTTGTTAGAGAAATAGGTGTTGGGGTGGCCAAGGTGGCAGTGCATAACTACATTGATCTAGTTAGTGAAGGCTCTCATGGCATTTGTGAGGCCTGCCAAGAGAGGATTGTCACCAAGAGGTGCAGGTGTCACGCTCTAAGGGACTGTTGGGACTTGAGTGTTGTCTGCTGCCCTGGTAGCAGAGTTGGACCTGTTGTGATCAAGGTGCTCGCGTAGGTCTGGGAGGTCATGGTTGAGCTCCTCCTGAATTTTCTCTCTAGTCTCCTCCGCCTGGCCGGTGCGAGGGTTGATTCGGTCTCCTAGCCTATCCTAGGCAAACAGGGCTTTAGCAGTGACCTTGAGCCAAGAGGTGGCATGGTTTACTGAGGAAGGAGGGACCTCAGTATTGGCACGACTGGGGCCGGTGCGAGTGGTACCATTGTCAGGGACTCTCTTGCGCCTAGGAGCAGCCATGAGATAGAGTTGTGTTGTCGTCGGGCGGTTAGGGAATGTGGCTTTCAAATCGTTCCCAGCAATGAAAGCAAACTGATGTATCTATTTTGACTTTTGGTCAACGCAAACACACTAGGTGATATATGAGTGTTGATGTAGAGCTTCTTTTCCTCAAATGGAGAGGTTACTAGCCTAAGTGTTCAATCGTCCAGTCTTGAGCGCTTAGGTGAGTAAACTAGGTCCTAGTGTCTCAAAGTCTAAATCCAAGCTCAGGTGCGTCCAGCCTCTTGAACCTGTAGCCTGTGGAATGAAACACATCAAAGGAATGAAGAACCTAGCGTGGTGTTACCTAGACTCCACCTCGAGCGTAAGAGTAAGTCCTTTGTATGGTAGACACTAAGGCTCTTAGAGCATTTCTAGAGAGAGAAAACTAAAGAAAGAAGGTGTGGAAATAAAGAGAGTGAGATTGTGAATTGTGTCAACCCCTTTCCTTGTGGATGAGTGGTGTATTTATGGGAGTTCTTACCACCTTGCACCACTTGTCATGACGTGATTGGTTGGTGAAGGAATGAAGCCCATCCAAGCCTATTTGGCTCTTGAAGCCCAAATGGCTCACTTGATCCAACGTCCATCTTTAGCCCATTTGTGGTGTTGGGATCCTTTTTGGTCTTAAACAAATTGCTCATGTGTGTTGGTGAGATGGGCTTGGCCCATAAGCCTCTTGGAAGGTAGAGACCCATCAAGACCTATGTTGAGCTAAAGCGTTGTAAGGCATAGTCATAGGCGCTAGGGTGTGTTGTTTGGTGACCTGAGTGGTGAGTGGGCTTGTCATGACCCTAAGTGAGATAATACCTAGAGAGGTATAGTCAAGGGTGCATGAGAAAGTGGAGGCTATGATACCTTAATGCATTAGTGATGAGAGCACCTTCATGTCCTTTTATGGACTTGCATCTAGCAAGACATGGTTGAGGGTGCTTGAGAGCATGAAGCCTATCAAGCTTGTTAGAGGGTTTCAATGAGTGTGTAGGCAAGTTTAGGGCCTCTTGAGGGTGCATGGAGCCATAGGGTACAATATGGGGTCAATGAGAGTGGTCTAGAGGGTACAAAGGCATGAAAAAGTGAAGGAGGATGTGACAGTGGATGAATGTCGTGGCATCAAGCATGAATGTCGCGACATCCATGCCATATGCTGCGGCAATTGAGCCTGCACAGCACCTCAATGTTTTCCCTCTTTTTACCTTCTTTTTACCTCTCTATTAACCTCCCAAATGAGCCACTTTTTTACCCAATGGAAAGATAATTACTCAATTGAGTGATTTTTTACCCAAGGAGTAGTTTTTTACCCAATGGAGGGGTAATTACCCAATGAAGTGAAATTTTGAGGGGATGAAGGCTATTTTTGGGTGGCTAGGGACCTTTTGAGATTTATGGAGGCTTAGGTAAGACTTGGTCATTTTTAGGCGCCTGGCCAATGGAGGGCGCCTAGGCGGCAAACATGAGATTTTCAGGCCTCTATGAGGTGGGGAGGCAAGCCTTGATGGATTTGTTTGTACCATACAGCATTGTCGGCCTAGCTTGGACCCTACTGAGATTTCGCCTCATGGACCAGGGTCGGGGACTCAGACGATTTTAACCCACCACGTGTCATACTATGAGTCATTCTAGGACTTATGATTTTTTCAGGTAGCATCACCCACGGTTGATCCAAACCTGACCGGATCCATATTGCCCCAATACAAGATCGTCTTTCTTTCGTCGTTACCAAAAACACCCCTTACGCCCTCTCTGGACCGTGCCCACCGTAGCCTTGAGAAAGGCACAGTCCTTCTCGATGTGACCCAGTCAGCCACAAAGATAGCAGAAGGTTGGGATGCGCTCGTACTAGAAGTGAATGACATGACTTCCTACACTTGCCATCTCCATCATGGTCTTCCTCCGCAACGACTTCCTTGTGTCTAAGAGCACCTAGAACCGAGCATAGGACCCCAATACTCCCTAGAAGTTCTAGGGGTCCGCCTTAATAATCTGTCTGATCGTTCCTCCTAGATCCGTACAAATCTTCTCAGTTTGATATCCCAATGGGATACCCCTCGCTTGCACCCACACGTCCAGCATGTGGAGGTCTACCTCATATGGACTGACCCCCACTCGGAGTTGCTCCAAAAGGAATGATTTCCCATTGTATAACTACAGTCCTTAGTTCGCTACCCGAGGTACATCATCCGTATCATAGAACTCGAAGACGAAGCGGGTGCACTTGTCTGGCCTCAGAGTGGGGTCAAAAAACTCCTTTGTTGTGACCCCCTTCTAGGGGCGCCTTAGCCAGGCTGTGATCTATTGCATGCTACCTATGTTTACCAGTGAGTCTGACAAGAAATACCCCACAAAGCTGAATACCACAAGATGCTCCTCTACAACCACCGCTTCTACTCTAATCTGGATGACATCCTCCTCGTCGGCCACGATCACAACCTCCATCCTCTTCGTCACCTCCTGCACCCCGGCCCCAAATGGGCTACACCTCCTCCCGACACCACCTCCCTCACCACAACCTTCCCATTTCCCAACAACAGTTGACCCTGATCAGACCCCATTTCCTTAAATGCTAACTTTACTTTAGAAGCAAATATAAAGCCTGAGGAAATCTCACTCCCCAATCGGTGCTTACGATGTGTACTCCCGTCAACCTCTCTTCTTGTCCCTTAAAAACTCACCGCCCACACCACACGCTATATCCTAGCCGCCAACACAAACCTAATCTTAGAAAGCATTCAAGAGAGAGACTTAACCATTTAGACTTTTTGTTCTTTTGATTGCTCTTATTTTCTTTCCTTTTCCATTTTATCTATTATTTTTTTCATGCTTTTTCTTAAGAGAGCCTTACCAAATAAAAACACCACAAACTTAGCCCATGCTAAGGAGTACATGTATTTTCTGTCAACCATTCCCGCAACCAAGACAAAACAACCCTTTATTTCCCTATACTAATCCCACTCAAATAAAAACACATCTTGAAAAGATGACATTGAATTCACTTAAAACACAAGGGATCAAACATGCATAGGCATAAAAACAAAAGACACATTGGCTTGTAGCATAGGTGTCAAGAAAAATGGCTAAGCCTCAATGGGGAAAATATGGAATTCATGCAATAGGTAGATATAATTTGGCACAAAAGAATCAAACATGGCCTAGATCACTTTCTTCCAAATCAAATCTCCAAGTTATTTCGCTTCATAGATCATCAATCTAATTCTAGAATTACAAGCATGCATAAATTTACTTAGCAACTACATTAGTCTTACAACCTAAGAATCCCATAACAAGTATGTCGTGCAATCGTCATCATACCAAACGTGTCATAATATTAAAACTCATATCCATGGGTCCTAATACATATTTTTAGCTCAATCAAGCTCATGCACAAATCATCAAGGTTGCTTATGTGGATCGAATCACCTAATGGGATAACTCTTTTGAAGGAACAAATCTCTAGAGCACCCAATGCCTACAATATTGTCAGTCGCATAGTCAACGTGTATCTAACACCCTTGCAGTAATATGCCTCGGCACCATAAGAAAATTCTTTATTTCCGACGAAATTTTCGACGGAAATGCTTTATTCCGTCGGAAAATGTAAAGCATTTTTTAATAATATTTTAATAATTTACGACGGACCGTTCCGTCGTAAATATTTACGACGACATTTACAACGAAAGACCCGTCGTAAATTTTTCGACGGAACATTCTGTCGTAGACTCCATCGTAAATATTAATTTACGACGGAACATTCCGTCGTAAAAAGAAATTTATTTTTTAATGTTTTGAGATTTATTTCTTCTCTTTCTCTCTTCATTTTCGTTTTCTCTCTTCCATTTCTCTCTTCTTATCTGAACTCCGGCCCTCTCTCAACTCTGGTCGTCATTCTCCACCGTCCCCGGCCGTCGTTCTCCACCGTCCCCAGCCGTGAACCCCACCGTCCTTCCGCCCTCGCTCCTC
>JAYMTA010005595.1:0-11243 GCA_036897625.1 Pelargonium cotyledonis | reverse complement strand
TTTAAAATGTTTATCTAAATTAATTTTGAAACCTAAATGTTTAATAATAAATTTTTAAATTGTAGATATATGTCTATATTTTAGATAGATATTTTTATTATTTTCAAATGGATTTAAGAATATAAATAATCAAAATTAATTATCAAATTATATCATTTAGTTAGATATGACATGTGATATAAAGTTGGAGAATGATATTTGTCACACTTCATTCAATTAGGAAGTTAGGAGTGACACTTGTCACACAATAGAGATAAAACTACTCTTTAACATATATATATATATGCCAAAGATTATTAGGCTTAGGCTAAGCCATAAATGAGGTGATGATATCTCATTAAAATTTATGGATCCGGGCTATATATATATGCCAAAGATATTAGATTAGATTTTAAAGGAAAAAATATTTTAATTTTATAAATACAAAAATATTGAGACTCAAACCCTAATATAAAATTAGGTAAGTGACTGCATAATCTCTAAGGTTGCGTGTGATCGTCTGGATTGGATAGGAATATATTGGATATCAACAGTAGATTATGACAGATTAGAAATCCAAAAGATAAGCCTATATCCAATCCATTGTTTGATGCATCAGTGGATAGAAAGCATAAATAGGTAACCAAATCAAATCCATTGTTTGATGCATCAATGAATAAACTAATAAAGTTTGATATTTTTTTAACAGTTTTGTCAAAATTGCCCTTCGCCTAATAAAAACTAATAAGTTCACAAATTTGTGTGTGTGTGTGTGTTTAGAAATTGGAAGAATAACGAACACAACGTAGCGTATGTTCATTATTAGTGGTTATTTTGTATTCATATAAAATAATTAAATTGTATTCAAATTAACGTAATAATGCTTTTCACTATGATAAACTAACGAACATGATTATAACAAATTCAAAATAACATAATTAAGTAATTCAAACTAAATGTATTAAACAATCCAAACAACTAAAACTGCAATTAATTAAATTCGAAACCTATCTAACTAAACCAATGTTTTCACTATGAAATATATCACTCCTTATCTAGTAAGTTACACACAAATGCGAGTCTATATATGTTCTCCTGTAAACCCCAAGAAATTATCAACTTGTCATTTTGATGTAATTTTAGTAACAACTTTAACTTGTTACATAACAGACAAAGACATTTTCATCAATTCTCCAGGAACGCTTGCATGTTTCTTTTCTTCATTAGTGAATATGCTCTTTAGATCATTATCGAATTCCTTGAGATGTAAGTCCATCTTGTCAATACTTTTTTCCCTTTTATTTCCTTGTTCAGAATTTGGAGTACCATCTTTGGGTTGCACAAAATCAAAATCATTATCATCATCTTTACTTTCCATATCAATGTCTTCAACAACATCTTCAAGTGTTATGACTCCTTTTCCATTAGCTTGATCTTTTCCAAATATAAAAGCAAGTGTATCATAATTTGGAAAATGAGTGTTCCGATATTTAGCAGCATTTGGTTCAATCTAAGACATAAAATTAAAACATATAAATGTAATAAAATATAAAACCACATTCACAATATATTTATTTATTATCAATTAAATTTAGTTACATGCACATAGTTGTTCCACACATCATCACTCTCAACTTCAATACATTTATTCACGTCATTCCATGCAAAGTCGCTTTTACCCAACATGTCATAAATTAAAGTGTATACGGACTTCGACCTTTTTAGTGCTGACTTAAGATGCGGGTCAACCCTAATGTTTGAATTAGGAAACTTTTCACGCATGATATCTTTGATTTTCTTAAGTGTGCCTAGTTTAAAAGAACCATTATCACATCTATGTCCTTCTACGACTACATCTTCTAAACAGTGGAAAAAAGCTTCGTCTTCAGCATTTGAGAAGCACTCTGTTGTCTTTTAATCTTGTTCGTCTCAGTGTCATGCGATACTGCACTCATTTTTAAAATTTAAGTATGTTATCAGAAATATGAAATTCAACTTAGAATACAAATCAATAATACAATCTATCTACTCCTCTTCGACAGGATTGGGTGGCCATAAACACCCCCAAAAACCCTGTCTCCCCCAACTATATCAGAGATTTTTATTAAGATTAAATGGTCCGAACTGGAAACAAGATTGGACTTAACTGAATCTCTAATGCCCAACCACACTCCACCACTGGCTCCATGACTATCTTGACCCCAGAAGGAATAGAACCCCATACTAGATAATTTAACGGCTACAAAATTAATATCAGTTTTAGTCTCACACAGGAACACAACATCAGGATTAAACTTGCGTAGTAGGTTTTTCAAGTGACGAACATGCAGAGGAAGACCTAACCCTCTGCAGTTCCAGCTTAGGGCAATCATTGGTCCCTGGTGGGCTGTTGAGGGACAACCACACCAGAAACCTGATTGATATTCAGATTACTTAAAACATCTATAAAGTCTAAGCTTTTAAAGAGCAGTTTAGAACGAATAAAAACAACTTCTTGGTGTTTGGGAACGCCCTCAAATCTAGAGAGAAGAGCCGAGTAGAGGCTTCAAACACAATCCTTGAGTGGATACCCAAGGATAAAGCCCTACTGAGCCTTCTAGCAAACTTGGCCTTGACTACATGAATGGCTATTTTGCATGAATAAGTTGAGTTACCCACATGGCCACACTTAGTACAAACCTTGAACACTTTATCGTATCTGAACTATAACCAAACCCTACCACCATTATCCAGCCTAGGGAAGCACCCAGGTACCAGAGGCTCATTTAGGTTGATCTAGACCTTAACTCCCTAGAACGACCAACGACCATGCCTATTACTCCTCTGATCCATATCAAGAACAGGACCTACAATGCCCCCCATATGAGCCACAAAGTCTGGGTGAGCAAAGGCAAAAGGAATGCCATGAAATTGGACCCAGATTTGCGAGACAAGATCCCCAATGTTGAAGGGAGAAACAAATAAGTTAAGGGTCCCTACCACTAGCAAAGCACTTGCAATATTCCATGGGCCCCCATCCAGGACCACCGAGGCATCACATGGGTTAGAAAAGACAAGGAGGTACTTTCGATGTTCAATGCTTTGGACCTCGAAAGGTCCAGCCAGATTCCACAGCCCATGCAACAGAGAATCCATGACCGAAAAGGAAAAATTTCTTTTGTCCACCAGCATGCGATCAGAGAGCATTGAAGGTTAGTGGCCACACAACTAGAGATCAAGGGAGGATAAGAAACCTCCATACCCTGCCTACTAGCAAAAGCAAATTCCATAGGGAATGAACTAAGAGACAAGGACACTTCTACAGTAGACGAAAAAACCAACCCTACCACTGAACTCACACGGGAAAGAGACAAACCAGAACCACAAAGGACCCAACACTCAACTCGCTTGAATACTAGACTCACTTGGTTACCTAATTTGCACAAACCCAGAAAACACAATAAAGAAGAGAGAAAAGGGAAAGAGGAGATGAAACGAGCTCATTATGACCTGATCCTACTAGCTAGACCCTAAAGATTAAACCCACAAACAATTTCACTAACTCAATCAATGAAAGACGGCGTTGATGGCCTTGGAAAACAGCAATGGAAGATGAAAACTACTGTTACATGCAACACTGTATCATGTAATACACTCAAACTAAGTCTAAGATACACTCTCACTCGAGAGCTCCTTACTGGAGAATTTTTACTCTCATTCATCCGTCCCCGTCCCAAAATGAGTGTCTTATTTGTCTTGCATATTTGTATCAAAATAAATGTCTTATTTTATTTTTTAGTAATTTAATTATGCATGAATTGTCAATAATATTCTTATATAAATTTAATCCGCATCTCATAATCATAAGAAACTTACTTCTTCATTGATTTTTCTCAAAGAAGGAGGGAGTAATAGATTTACCAGTGGGGTCATCCACTGTATAACTGTTTTCACCCACCGATCAGTAGACTACTAGACGCAGTTCCCAATCCTTCATTCCCCAAAACCAAAACCCCTCACACAGACCTTCTCCTTCCTTGCTGCAACTTCAGAAAAGCGAAAATAGAGCTCTTACTTATGGAGCATCTGCACGAAGACGACCACGAGGAACAGGAACACGAGGTCTACGGCGGTGATATCCCCGACGAAGGTGAGATGGGCGCCGATGTCGACATGTCATCCAGACACGAGGACGATGAAACCGACCAAGACCCCGCCGCTAACTCCAAGGTCACCCCTCTCCTCCTCTTCTCTATCTCTCTCCCTCTTATTTCTGAACCCTAATTCTTTTTCTGCTCTTCTCTCCGGGGTGCAGGATTTGGAGGACATGAAGAAGCGGCTGAAGGAGATAGAGGAAGAAGCTGGTGCTCTCCGCGAAATGCAGGCTAAAGTCGAGAAGGAGATGGGTGCTGGTCAAGGTTCTCTCCCTCTCATATAACTAGTATAAGTTTTGACCTAGTTTTGTTCGTTTATGGGTGTGATGGATCGATTAGTGGATTTTCATTTCGTAAGCAGCTTCATTTATTGGGTTGTATATTGATTTAATAAATAATTAGGTCATAATTGGTTTTCAATTTGGTTCTTGCCATGTCACATTGTGCTTGCAAATGTTAGTAGTTCTAGGTTTGATTGATTGTAGTCTGTCCTGCTTATACTTGAAGCTGTCTGAGTGATGATTAGTGCTGCGGTCTGATCTTGGGATAGAGCAAAGCTTCTACATTTGTGGTGCTGTCTATATTTGGAATTGGATGATGTATATGATTTATGGCAGAAAATTTTGTTCGAAATTCCATTTTAGTTGAATGACATGAGGATAGTTCATCTTTATCATTGTTGGGTAGTTTCACATTTTTTACTTCAGATTGAGTTTTCAGAAACTCCTTTTCCACAAGATTTGTGGAGCTTTTGTGCTCTAGTTGTGAATTTATTTATTCTTTCACTTTGTGATTTGATCTTCTCCACTTCCTGCCTTCACCCTATTCTCTTCTGAAGCTCATTTGTGGCTGAGGGTCTTTTCCCTCTATTGTTGTTAGGTTCTTAAATCAATGAAACTAAGTTAAAAGCTTAGTACTCTAGTAGTGTTCTGTCTAGGTTGACACATGAACCTATTGAAGCTTATTTTTGATTTAGTGATGTTGCATACGGGTTATGCATCATAGAAGTATAGCTATTTGATTGATGCGATGCATGTAAAAAGTGTGGATGCATGTACTAGGCTCCAACCAATGTGTGGTCTGGAAAGGTCAGTTTTTGTTTGCAACCTTACCTTGCTTTTGTACAGAGGCAGTTTCTGTGGCTTGAACCCGTGACATCAAGGGCACAAGTAAACAACTCTACCATTGCTATTGGTACATACCATAAAGTTAGGATTGCTACATTTGTCTATTTGTAATCTTTGTATAAATCATCTTTATCTTCCTTTCAGTCTCTTTCTTGCTTATGTCAATTTTAGTACGGAATCAAAGAGGAAGATTGGAACAAAAAGGAAGAAAAACCATATGAATTAAATGATTATTCTTTAATTTCAGTCTTTCTCACCTTTCTCTCCCCCTATTCTATCTTTCTCTTCCTTTCTCATGTAAAATCAAAGAGGAAGGGGAAGGCAAATTAGATAAAACAATATGGAAATAAATTTTATTTATTTATAATTTCTTGGGATGGGTAGGAAATTGCAAGTTTTTTCCATTTTGTGGTCGAAAATGGAGAAAATGCATTTTTGCAGTTTATGACCAGAAACTGCTGATATTGCAGATTCCAAATAACCTCCAATTGCATTTGTGTTGAAAAATATCACCCCAAAATAGATACCGTAGTATGAAATTAGATCCACCAATAGTTTGTGGCATTCTTTGAAATTTTGAATGAACTAAAGGGTAAAATTGTCTTTTACTCAAAATTGTAACATTGTTGCTAACGATTTAGTTTTTCAAAGGATCAGGGTAGTTAAGACTTGAGTGTTGTGAAAAAATAGTTCAGAGTAGTGAAATGAAATATGCTTAATGTTAAGGGTAGTTTTGTGTGGTTTCTCTTATTAACTAATATGTTCAGAGCTTATATGATTAGTAGGTGAATGTGGTATTTTTAATTTTTTTTATTATAGAAATTGGTGATTTTTTTTTATATTGTGTTGAATTTTATATGATCGTGTTTGAATTCTCTATTCAAACTTATGAAGTTGTGCTACTTGTTGTGAATTAGTGGGTTTCAGTTTTACTCTCAGTAGCAACAATTATAATATTTTGTTAACTAGCGTTTTGTTTTTCATGATGTCTCAAGATTCTTCAAGTGCTTCTGCAACTCAAGCAGAAAAGGAGGAAGTGGATGCGCGTTCCATTTATGTTGGTAATGTGAGGTTTACAATCCTTTCCTTGTTGCATTTATTTTTCGAAGCTTCTATTATATGTTTGTCAAATGAAGTATTTTACATATAGTCAGTTGTTATTATTTGAGCTGATTTGATGATGAATTGCTTGGTGATCTTATATAGATTTGAAATAATTTGAAATGTGGATGTATGGTAATAATGTAGCTGCTCTGTAATGATATCTGGCATAACTATACTTTTTCGGTAATTGTTATATGATAACAGTTTAAATGCATAGTTAATAGTGCTGACGGGTCTTTTTTCTCTTCATACTGAATTCGTTATGTGTTATTTTATTAAGAAATTCCATTATCCATTATTTGTTGTCTTTGGTTAACTTGGTGAACATATATATTTTTTTTATATCCCAAGAGGAAGGTATTTGTTTGTGCTGATACATAGATTCACATGCATCCATTTTAGATTAGGCTCCCCAGGGCACTGGAGTGTCTATTAGGAGCTTATGTATATATTGTAACTTAGTTTAAGAAATGCATGTCCCGAGAGAAATGTATTTGTTTGTGTTGATACATAGATTCACATGCATCCAGTTTAGACTAGGCTCCACATAGCACTTATGTGTCCATTAGGAACTTGTGTAAATATTGTAACTTTTTTGTTAAGGAATTCATACTAATTGCAATTGCGCAGTTTATGCCCTTCTGTTGTGAGTAAAATTTTGTGGGATCAGTTTGGTTTTGTATTTAGTAGTGTCTAATTAATTTAAGTTCACAAAAGTTAAGTGATTGTCTGTTCTGTATGGGTACCACATTAATTATATCCTATGTGAGTTGTGACTGCCACTGCACAAATGGTGGCTGGTAAGTTGTACCGATATAGACACGCAGTTTGGACACGCCATTCGCCTTTTGAAAATTTATGACAATGCGTTATGACACGTTAATTTTCAAATTGAAAATATATATTTCTTTTATAGCTAATTATATGTATCTATGGTTTTTAATTGTATATTGAAATCATACTTGATAGTATGTCAAATAAAAATTAGGGATAATGACAAATTACTACCTAGTTGGAATGTTCCGAAACACACAATTACATATTATGATTTTCATAGGAAGAGCAATCACGTGATTTTACCCCACTAATAGAAGACTAACACCGTTAACTCCTTCAAGGAATTGTTGAATTTTCCCTCATATATCACTCATTTCTTTTTCTTTCCATAATCTAAGCTCTCAACCTCCCACTCCCAAATCTCTCGCCCTCTTAGACTTTCAAATCTCTCAATTTCTCAAACCTCCCAAACTTACGTCGGAGAAGAGTCCAATCTAACCAACCCGCGCCAGAGATGACTCCAGTCCAGTCCAATCTCAGTGTGACCAGGGCCACAAGCAAGACAACCCAACGGCCAGACATGAGTCCAATCGAGCACTATCGAGCACTGTATCACCAACACAGTCCCTCTACCGCTGCCTCTGACCTAGCAAAGCTCCAACATGCTTGAGTCATCTCTTTATCAACCGCTTCATCACTCTCAACCCACAAGATCTAGCTAGAACTCTCTCTCTCTCTCATATTCTTTTGTCTAGATCTTGCCTTAACATGGTAAATCTGAACATATTTGGGTTGATTTTGGCTTTACCGGTTCAGATCTTGGCTTCACTGTTTCAGATCCTGACCATGCAATGGTAGGTCTTGCCTTTCATATGAAATCTTAACTTGTAATCTGTACTTAGTCACTGAGATTGGAATTGTTCTTTTTAATCTTTCATTATGATGATTTTTCTTAATTTGTATTTGGTTTTTAATACCTACTCATTTACCTGGTCATGGTCTTTCAAATGTGAATTCATTTATGCTTCCCTATAATTCTTAAGAGGTAAAAGTATAATTTATGCCCATTTGGTTTTGATTAGTTCATGTTGTTTACTATCTCATTACTTTTGTGGTGTTTTCTAGATTTGATAAATATCAAGAATTATAGATATGTGAATCAAATATTAGCAATTTTGGAATGAATTCAATCTTCATTAAGAAGTCCATGGTTTTAAGAAATTGCAGATTCCGGCCAAAATTGCACATGAATGTATTAGTTAGAGAAGCAATTATTCTGTTGAAACTGATGAATCACGAACTTAGTAAAAACATGTGAGTGCATCTATTATGGAAATCAGAATATGTAGTTATGTGTTTTGGAACATTTCAATCGAGTAGTCATCCATAATTATCCCTATAAGTTCAAAGTAAACGAACACCTATAAAGCACCAACACTCTCCTCTAGCAGCATGTCCGTTTTGGACACGACATTCTTCCGATACTCGGTGTCCTATTTCTTATAATGAAAATTTATATTTTAAATCATATTTTAACTCTTTCAAAAAAAGAAAAAAGAAAAGAAGCCTAAGTTATTATGTTCATGTATTGTAATCACTTGTTTTTTTTTCTTAATTGTTTGTGAGATATTACATGTGTGGTTTATTTAGGTTAAACTTATGTTAATTTTAGTTTGATATATACTATCAAGTTAAATTTCAATACAATTAAAAACCATAAATATATATAATTTGCTATATGGAAAATATTTATTTAATTAATAAATTAACTTGTCGGTGACGTATCGTGTAGTATTTTTTTGAAAATTGCTAATCGCGTGACTGAATCGTGTCGCGTGTCGATATTGCTGCAACATAGACGAACACAAATAATGTCTCACTTGCAATTTATTAAATCACCTGATTACAATCTACGAACAAAATAACCTCTGTTTTTGTTCAAAAATGAAAAATTATTTTAATAAATTATTTTTTATTATAAAGTAGGACCTGTGTGTCGGTGACTTGTTGGAGCTTGCTGGATTTATTTTTTTAATCTAATATTAATTTTTAATTGCTAATTCGCGTGTCCGATTTTAGTGCTGGACACTGACACTCTATTGGAGGAGAATGTCGGTGCTTCATAGTTGGGCTGCATTGGAGTACAATCCTATCTGTTATTAGTAGTTCCATCTTTTTTGGGTGAGGGTGGTCCGTGGGGTGGACTTTAGATAACTACCCTGCAATTTTTTATGCATCGCCCAACTCCGGTAATCATTCAACAAATCAATTTGTTATAAATATACAGTGTATAGAATTAGGATTTCAATTTTCATTTCCCAGCAATTGAGAGCTAGGGAGAGAAAGAGATAAGAGAGTGAGATTGGCAACGCTGCCTTTGTCCTGTTGAATGGCACAACAGCTTTTGTCGACAGGTCCGGCGGTGCTGATCAAAGATTAGGAGGGTCAGATTGAGCCTTTAGCACGATCTATGGGTGGGGAGCTTGAAAATGATAGGGCTAGAGCTTGAAATTGGTGGGGGGCTAAAGCTTGAAGAGGACTTCACAACGGCCTCTGTTGACCCATGCGGTGGCAATCCCTATTTCCTAAGCGGACTGGATTTATGGGTTGGAGGGAGGAGAGGAAGGTGGCGCGAGCAGAAAGGAGGGTGTCAACCTTCTTCATGTGGTCTTCATCTTCCTTTGATTGGGATAGCGGCAGCGGAAGGTGTGGGATGAGAGATAATCAGCTGGGTTTCGTTTAGGGCAGATTGATGAGAAAAAAATTATTCATGTATAGCCTTTATGCCATTGTTTTTTTCTTGTTTGAATTTTGTTCCCTTTTGTCATTAATTTTTTGGGCTTGGAAACATGCAATTAGTTTTTTTGTTTTTTACTCAATATGTAATAGTTTGAATTCTAATAAAGAGTTCTCATCAAATATGTATATTTGAATTTGTTTTGTTCATGAAAAACATTTAATATTATTGATAGAAATTTTGCAGTGAAAAACATTTACAGTTCAGATTTATTTCCAGGTCATCATGAAGAGCATCGATGGTTTGACTATGTTTCTTTGTTGTCATGAAAAACATCAATTTTTTATTTTGTATCTAGGTTGTCATCCAGATCAAGAGCATAAAATTATAAAGAGTAAGGAGTATCCGGGTTTTTACCAAGTACAGAATGGTAGAGAGAAGAGATATGATTGAGAAAAATAAAAAAAAATTAAACAGAAGGGCAAAAGAGGAGTTTTAAGAAATAATGGACGGAACCAGAATAGTCTGTTAAGATCAACTAAAAGTGTAGTTTGCTGAAAGTTTTGGGTAAGTTAAAAGATGCGAAAAAAATGTTCAGGGTGATATCCAAGGTAGTTATACGATGTTTCCCCTTTTTATTCATTTAATTTGAAGTTCTGACTTAGTTGTGAACGTGTCATTCTGAAAATTTGTTTGTGATGAATTGGGTGTTTTTTTTAAATGTTTACGTTCTCAACTACAGGTAGACTATGCATGCACGCCCGAGGAAGTCCAGCAGCATTTTCAGTCCTGCGGGACAGTGAACAGAGTTACAATCTTGACTGACAAGTTTGGTCAACCAAAAGGATTTGCTTATGTTGAGTTTGTTGAAATTGATGCTGTTCAGAATGCTGTACTGTTAAATGAATCAGAATTGCATGGTCGTCAATTAAAGGTCATTCAGTTTTATTTTTATGTTTATAGTTATTATTCAATTCAAATACCTGCTTCATGTATTGATAATGATGGCTGATTTTTACTTATTATAGGTCTCTGCAAAGCGAACTAACGTTCCTGGCATGAAACAATATAGAGGACGTCGACCGAACCCATTTTTTGGTGGTTTCCGATCACGAAGGGCCTTTGTACCTGGGGCACCTTTTTTCGCTCCACAAGCATATGGGTAAGTACTCAGAAAATAAGTTAATGAGTTTAGATGTTATCCTTATATATGCCAATATGATTTTCTGTTCATTCACACTCCAATATTGTCGAATATGTTTTCTTTAAATTAGAACAAACTGTGGATATAGTTAGAATTAGATTTAAACCCGTGTCGCGCCGCTTGCTGCTCCGTGTCCCTCTCTGCGCCGCTGAGACTGAAAGATCTCAGACCAGCTGCCGACG
>JAYMTA010005594.1:0-11245 GCA_036897625.1 Pelargonium cotyledonis | reverse complement strand
TTGATTTATTTTTATTCAAAATAAAATCCACATCAGCCAACTTAACGGTTATTTTGACAGAACTTGACGGGAGAGACTATTTGAGTTTGGCTTTTTATAGTACGAGAACTACTACTGTCCATTTTAAAGTTTAGGGACTATTTCAGTCCACTACCTAATAGTAGAGGGAGCATAGGAGGAATTTATTCATAAAATAAAGGGTTAAATTTACAATTGACCCTCAAACTATACACTCATATCATTGTTAATCTTCCTACTATTTTTTAAATCATCATTAGTACTCCAACTACACATTCTTTTCACCGATTCACAAAAACTCGATTTTTGAAAATAGATAACGGAAAAGATAACTTCTGTTAATCACATGAGTGACACATGTCAATATTGAGTAAAAAACAGAAGGGTTAAAATTACCATTGACCCTCCAACTATACACTTATATCATTGTTGATCCTCCTACTATTTTTAAATCATCATCAGTACCCCAACTACACATTCTCTTTACCAATTCACAAAAATGATATATTGTCCATTTTGATAAATACGATAAAACGTTATATCACTGTAAATTCAATAACACAAGATCTAATGTGTTCATCAAATTAATATACTGGATAAGATTCATTATCGAATTTTGTCTGAATCGGATAAAATTTATATTTTTAGTTTAAAATTAGTAGATTGTCTGATCCAAATGTTTTTTTTGTAAGAAAATATTGATCATATTCAGTCTAATACTGATCAGACTAAATTAAGGTTCGAAAAACAATTTGACCGAAGCAAAATACAAAAATCTATACCAATCTGAGAAAAAATTTTTTGTCAAGCTAAACAACAAGTGTATTAAATATGATGATGAAGATGATTTGTTTACAAAATATATCAAACAATTGAGTAAAGTGATCCAAATCAAGAAAAATATTTATCAATTCAAGATTTCAGTAAATAGAGATAAGTTGCAAAATTCATTGCATACTATTACCTTAAGCAAAATAAACGTTTGTGTTTCAACTAGATGAGTTTTTGTAATATCCAAATCACATGTATCCAAACAACAGAAAAGTTTTTGTAATATCCAAACCACATAACTAGCGAATTCGAACAAAATTCGATAATGAATCTTATCCAATATATTAATTTGATGAACTCATTGGATCTTGTGGTCATTGAATTTACGATGACATATTATTTTATCATATTTAACAAAATGGATATAATATCGTTTTTGTGAATTGGTAAAGAGAATGTGTAGTTGAAGTGCTAATGATGATTTAAAAATAGTAGGAGGATCAATGATGATATAAATGTATAGTTGGAAGGTAAATGATTATTTTAACCCTTCTATTTTTTACTCAATATTAACATATGTTACTTATGTGATTAACTGAAGTTATCTTTTTCGTTATCTATTTTTAAAAATCAAGTTTTTGTGAACTAGTGAAAAGAATGTAAAGTTGAATTACTAATGGGAATTTAAAAAATAGTAGAAGGATGATACGAGTAAGGGTAACTTTATCCCTAAAATAAAATTATGTGAAGACGCAACACTCTGTTAGTCTGTTGTATCACGACGAAACTACGCAAAGAATTTACCGGAGATGGCGAGCGAGACCGAGCCGGCGAAGCTCCTGTTACCCTACCTCCAGCGAGCCGATGAGCTGCAGAAACACGAACCTCTCGTTGCCTATTACTGTATATTTCAACCTCTCTAAACCCTAAACCTTACCAATTTCTCTCGATCCTCGCTTTTGTGTTAGTTGTTTATGTTTTCCCCAATTGCAACTTGTTTTTGTAGGTCGATTGTACGCGATGGAGCGAGGCTTGAAGATTCCCCAGACCGAGCGCACCAAGACCACCAATGCCCTACTCATCTCCCTCATGAAGCAGCTTGAAAAGGTACTGTTTTATGTTTATCGCTTATGAAAGAAATTCCATGAATTTTTTGTTGGTGAGGAGATGAAGATTATGGTGCAAATTCCGGCTCTAGATGATGGGTAGTTTTTATTTTGTAGTTTAATTAACTTATGATAGAGGAGGAAGAACTGTGGAATTTGAATTTTTGCATCTTAGTATGACGCAATTTCCAAACTATGTAGAACTGCTATTGATTGAATTTAACGGATCATGGTTGCTCGAATAATGGGATAATGGATTATTGGAGAAACAATTTCAAATTTGTGTTGCCTTCAGTTGCATCCTTACTGAGGCTTCCTGTGACCATTGTATTGTCTGTCGGCTAATTTGAAAGTGCGAAAGTGTTCTTCGTAGCATTAAGTACATGATATATTATCTTATTGGCTATAGCTGCCTGCAATGCCCTCACATCGGACAATTGGTCACTTTGAAGGAACAATGTCAAGACTTTTACCCTATCAAATGAATTATAGGATCTCCTTTTGGAGTTCCATTTAGTTGAACCTTATTTATCAACAGTTATGCCATGTATGTTTTGGAAATATTAGCACTTTTATAGAATGTTGTTGGGTGGTTACGACTTACGACTTAAATGTCAAAGCGCTAGATTTGTTAGTCATTATGGTTTCTTTCCAATGATAAAATCTCGGGGGTTCTGTATCATATTAGTGTCAAAGGCATGCCTTTGAAACCGATCTTAAGATTGTATAATTTATTGCATATATAGCTCAATAATGAATAGGTCCAGTTATAAAGATACCTTATAATACTTACACGAAGATGCTTGTAATGCTGTGTAACAAAGAGACATTTGTTTGCTGTCACAAAATGTAGATACTTGTTAAACTAAAAATGTTTAACATGTAGCCAAGTGTATCTTTTAGTTTTTCCTTAAATGGTCAATGATTTGTCTTTAAGTATCTTTCTTCATTGTTGTGCCTAATCCTCTTGCAGGATAAGAAGTCATTGAAGTTGGGACCAGAAGATGGGTTATATTTAGAAGGGTTTGCTTTAAATGTCTTTGGAAAAGCAGACAAGCAAGATCGCGCTGGAAGAGCTGATTTGTAAGATTTATTTTCATCCTTTTTCGTAACTATCAATTTTTACATGGCACCTGAAGCTTACGGCCCTAGGTTTACTTGCATATAGCTCTACTCTCAAGAGGCAAAGTCTTCAAACTATGATGCACTAGTAGAAGACTTATATCATCATCTGTTCCGTTGTAGCTTTTTTAATTTGTCCACAAATATCCTTAATTACAAAATCATAATTTGGTGTTTGATGGTCTAAAAAAATCAATTCTACATGTGCTTAGATGGCTTTGTGCTTTTTTTTTTTTTTTTGGATAGTTTCTCCATTTAGTTTATAGTTGTAATGCACATAATATTTGATGCTGCACACGTATTACAGTAGATGGTGTTATATATCATAGATGTTTATGTTATTTTTCACTAACCCTGTTTAAGTCTTTATGGTTGTATTGCATCCTTTATTTGGCATTATCTTGTTCTAGTTCAGGCTTAGAGTTTGTGGAAACTGGATAGAAGCTATACCATGTGACTCATTCTTAGACTTTATGATTTAGGAAAGGTCTGCTGGTTGCACTTTTCAAGTGATTGCCTTAATAGGTTTATGAATGAATTCCATATATTTGTATCAAATGGTAGCACAGAGTATATTCAGCTGCACATAACCACTGTACATTCTTTCTCTAAAATAAACAAATAAAATATGCAAGTATTGTTTACACCTTTGACATATTGGCGAATAACATTGAAGTTTTTAATAAAACATGAGATGCACGAAAAGGAGTACACATGTGGAAGCATAGTTTGCATAAAGGATTTTCCATTCTGCTCATGCTTTGTTTATTCATGGTTTAAAATAAAGGGTGGTAGTAGGTAGCTTCTTAACTTTTCAAATGCCGGTTTAGTATGCTTACAACAGTTGTGGTAGAGAAAGTCTGATTTTTTCTTCATCATGAATGTATTCTTAAGCTTAAGGCGGTTCACTTAATATTATGTGGAATGCTGAGATGCACATATTGGACTCAGATCTAGGATCGAGAGACTAACTAGAGTACGTTTTATTTTTATATAAAAAAAGTTACGCTTAGTTGTTATAGAGTCATCCTTAGACATTGTCTATGCGTTCATGCCTTATAGATTATGATTTAGGAGCCTGTGATTCTTTGAATCCTCATCGCTCGTATATGTGATTTTAAGTGCATGATGTGACACCTGGTACCACTTACTGATTTTCTGCTTATAATAGTAGTAGAAAGCATGAATTATTCTCATTGTGTTCTATGTGCTAAATTCTATCATTTAATTTTAGCTGTGTTTTTTTCCTATAGAAGGGTTAATTGTTATCTGTGAATTGTGAATTGAATCCTTTGACCTGGTTGCAGGAATACTGCTAAAACATTTTATGCTGCCAGTATCTTCTTTGAGATTCTCACTCAGTTTGGTCCACTTCATCCTGAAGTAAGTTTCTAATCATGTCATAGTTGACACATTGATGTTTCATTATTATTTATTGTGAAGAACACATGATACTTTTCATTGGCTAATTACAAATTTTATGGCCTTCTTTTGTAGCTTGAGCAGAAGCAAAAGTATGCAATTTGGAAAGCAGCAGATATAAGGAAAGCTTTGAAAGAAGGAAGGAAGCCTACACCTGGCCCTCCTGCTGGTGATGATGATCTATCAGTTCTATCAAATACCCATGGTGGTTCATACGTATGGTTCTAACTTTATTTGAGTTATTTGATATGAAATCACAATGCAGCATGTTTTACTTCTATGTTTGTTTAATGTTTAAATTAGCATGCTCGGGAGAGTCTTGATTCTTGAATACTACTTGTCCTTGCAGGATGTTGGGTCGAGTGAAAATTCAGCTACTAGTCCTCGACAAGAGTCAAATCCATCGCAACAGTTTCATGAAGTTAGCAACCAGCAGTCTCCGAGCATTCCACCATCCCATCAGTTCCATGATAATGTCAACAACCAACCTCCTAAAAACATTTCACCATCCCCCGAGTTCCATGACAATGTCAGCAACCAACACCCGTCAAACATTCCACAGTCACCTCCTTCATACCCTTCTACCAGTTTTCCTCCCCATGATTATCATCCACCACCTCCAACAAACAGACCTGAAAATTCTTCACATTATCAGCCATACCATCATGAGTCCTATCCTCAAGAACCCCAGCATCATTTGCCACATAATTACCCTTCTCATGAGCCTCCTCCCCCTTACTCATACCCCAATTTCCAATCATATCCAAGTTTCATAGAGAGTAGCCTTCCATCAGTTCCTTCTCATCAACCAGCATCTTTCTATCAAGGTTCTGATACTAACTACTCTAGTCAGGCAACTCCACCAACAACTGCACAGTACTCTCCAAGCAGGATAAATGGAACTGCACAAGAATCTACCCCGACTCCTGCTCAAGCATACCAATACGACAGCAACTACCAGCCACCTCCAGAGAAAATCGCCGAGGCACACAAGGCTGCTAGATTTGCAGTTGGAGCATTGGCATTTGATGAAGTGTCGGTTGCAGTAGACTACTTGAAAAAATCTCTTGAACTGTTGACAAATCCATCAGCTGCTCAATAAGTGTCTCACTGTGAGCTAGAATAAATGCAGTATTGCCTTTTATTTTATTTTTCATTTTCTTAAGGTCTGTGGTTTGTACAGCACATTGAATACAGAAAAAAAAAATTATGTTAGCTCTTGGTGTCGATTGTCCAAATAATTGTGAATTCTCCAATCCATTAGCTTGTTTATTGAACTTAGATTCTAAATGTACTCTGTTGTGAAGTTGGTAACAGCTGTCTGAACTTCAGACTCTGAAGTTGACCTGTGGTATTTTTTCCTATGATTTAGTGCAAGATGTTTTGTCTGAGCTTGGTTTGTTTTGTAGCTGATTTGTAGCTTTGTGTGAATTATTCCATTCTTGCATCTATCAACCAACCTCTATCTAGGGAACAAGGTCATTTGTAGGTTTTTTCCAATAAGAAATTTTGCCAGAGTTAACTCTCTATATATATCCCTGTATAAGAGTTTTGACAATAACTAAGATTCGGCTATATTCCATTATTGTTGTATCCTATGTAATCTCATTTCTCAATTCATGTCTTAATGTACATTGCAGGATTCGAGAGGAGGAAGAAGAAAATGGGTCTGGGACTGTCCTGTTTTGGGCAATCAGGAGGAGGAGGATGTTTTGGTGAACCAAAACAGAAGAAGGCACAAGTGGAGCAGCAAGAGAACAAGTGCAGCACTCTAGAGGAGTGGCTTACGGCTTCACCTACCCAGAACCCGAACAACAATGGGGGTGAATTTGTTGTCTTTAAACAATCTTTGAAAAAGATTCATCCTTTTACTTCAGGACCAGACATTCCTCGGGACGGGGACAAGCTTGTTGATGATGATGATCATCAAGAAGTTGATGATAGCTCAATCTGCAGAAGCTTATGTGAGAAAAACAAGAAGAAGGTAAGCTTTAGATTGCCGGAAGAAGCTGATGTTTATGTATTTTACTCACCCGATGAACAAGTTTTGGAGAATCATTAGAAGCTTCTTTGTCATGTGCATAGAAGTATTCACAATTAAGGTAGCAATTGGATTACAATTTTGATTCAAGAAATAAGATATAATTAAGGATTGTGTTTAAATTAAGATTTCTTTTCAGTATTATGATGGGAATTGCCCTAGAATGAGAATAATCATTCTTGATTTTCAATTCTAATCCAATTTCTACTTAAATACTATCTTCTTGTTGTTTATATGTTGCAAAGACTGGTAAATGTATGCTCTTTTACGTTTACAATCAAGTGATTAAAGACATCTACCTGTGAATGTACAAAAGCATTTAGAAAGAATAATTTCAAAATGGGAGCAAAATTGACATGTACATTTGGATTGTGAGACATCCCTGTTGCTCAATGTTGCATGTCTACTAGACATTTCCGGTGGAGGCCTTTGTTTGGTAAGTCTACTTGATGTCTATATACTTTTTTCTGCAAAAGTTTGTTTGGTAAAATGGTCTATATCATGAATTTCTATAGACATTTATGTAATATAGACAATTTGGCTCTATTTCTCACAGGAGGTTGGTTGCTTCTGTGAGATATTGTTCACGTCTATATGGTTCTTCTACCAAAAATACTCCAATATATTGGTAAACCTTCATCTTCATTTCTTCATAGTTATGTGTTTGGGCGGTGTACCCACATGTGTTGGTGGGTATACCTCTCTTTTGTTACCTTAGTATATTTTGTCTAGGCGGTGGACCCTGTAAATGTGTGAGGTATACCGTCTGGTGCAGTATACCCATATGTATAGGAGGGTTTACCTCTCATTTGTTATCTTGTGTCTTGTGTATGGACGGACGGTAGACCTTGTTTGTTGGGTCGACCGCATAGTTATATTTTACATATTATACATAACCCGCAAGTGATAAAAATGACCTTCCTTTCTTAACTTTAAGGGCGTTTTGGTCATTTCATAAAATGACCATCTTTTTAGACAATTTTAACAAACAATACATTTCTAATTGTCTATAGATAGTAATTTCTATAGACATCTATCTCTGTAGGTATTTAACTCTTATAGACATTAAATAGACTTACCAAACAAGGCCTTAGTTTCAAATCATCGAGTTTTCATTTTGTGATGAAATTTCAACACGTTTTTGTCATGTTAACAATTTGTGGGTTGTACTAGTGATGAGTCTTACTATTGAAAAGCGAGCATATGATACAATGATTTATTTGAAAACAATTTCTTATTATGTCTTTTGGAAGATGATTTAGCTACAAGTCCCCAATGCCCATTTATGAGTAACTTCTTCATCATGAATGTGTATATATATGTTGGCCGGAATTGGCTTGATTAAGAGTCCATTCTAAGGCACAGAAGGGGAACGAACATGGTTTCCAAACGGCTCCAAAGTGTCCACTATTGAATGGTAGAGTCGTTCGTTTCTTTAAATATTTTGATTGACAAGTTTGTCTTACATTAGCAATTCAATTTCTACTACTTATTTACAGGATTGAGTAAAATTTAGCGGCTATTCGTATTTAAAGAAAATTTTCATTTTTGTACCTGCTACATAATAAAGGTGGATAAAGAAAACAAGTGAGTTTTTATCTATTTTTCGAGCTTTTTTCAGCGCAATAATAATAATTTATTAGTCAAATCAGGCGCATTACAGGAAACTAACGACGTCGCAAATTTGTGACATCACAAATTGACCAGTTTCTTGTAATGACGATAATAAAAACGATATAAAAGTAGGAGATTGAAAATTAAACAACCTAGACAAATCTCTCAAAGAGATTGAAAATCTGACTAACTTGTGGCTCACTCGGTTCACATATCAACCCGCAAATTAAAAATCGACATTACCAAATTGAGTCACACGGTGGCTAAAACATCCTAAATAATCAAACCAAAAGACACCAAAATCATCTCCATCGGCCTGAATAATCAAGTTGAAGGCAATTGAATCCTCAACATGAAGAGCATGAATAATTGATAACAGTTGCATTATGTAGCATAAGGAAACTATGAAGGGCTCTGCCATTTGCTCGTCGCCATCACCAGGTTCGTCATATGAATCAACAGCAAACTCGAAGACTAATTTGAGGTCTCCGCCCAAACCACCACCTTTAAAGCCACTTTTTTCTTCCATGCAATCGTCTCCTGGTGCCATGCATACACACCAATAAAAAAAAAGCACTACAAATCTATTTCGTGGCCGCTCTACAAAACCTAACACTTTAATTTGCTACCAAAGTAAGAGTACAATGTCTTAACGGGAGATACCACAATTTGTTATCTACAAACCAAAAATGTCATCACCGCTCCTAAAATCTAGAACAATTATAGTTATACGAAAACTCCAGTCAACACTCAAAACCACAAAATAAAATAGAGCAAACTTGATTTTGCAATCATTTTATTAATGTTATCCCAAGTTCTTTTTTTGGGTAAATTACACGTAGCCGCTATCAATTATTGACTTAATACATCAAGCCCCTATAAACTATAGCTCATTACATCCAGACCCTACAAACTTTGCATTTAACGATTCTGTTAAGGATTTTTTTTTTTTTATAGAAAAAGGCCATTTAATTTGTCACGTGAGCGGCACATGGGGGACAATTTTTTTAATGTCAAAATTACCCTTCATCTCTATTAAAACAAGATTGATATGGTTTGAAGCCCTAATTTGCAGAAGAAGATATTGGGTACCAAATTGGACGAAGATTGAGAAGGTTCGATTGGCAGATGTCGGAGGTGGGGTTTTTGGTGGTTGGAGCAACTGCTGGCGGAGGTGGGGCTTCGGGTGGTGTTAGTTGTGGAGCTCACTCGGGTTCGATATGTCTAGAGGTGAGCTTTCTAGTGTGAATTGTTTCTGTGGTGTCCCTGGTCCAACTCGAACAACCATGTCCTCTATGAATCGAAGAAGGAAATTTGTTGGATGTGCGAAGTATACGGTAAGCATTTTTTAACCTGATTTATGTTGATGTTCAAATTTTTGGGGTTGATTTTTGTAAAATGGTTGGCTGTTTTGACAGAGGAGTTCAAGTGTGATTTTTTCCAATGGATTGATATTGATCCTCATGAAATTGGCAACATAAACTTGACTTCCCTATATGACAAGCTTAGATCCCAGGAAGAAACTATAATGAGGCTAAATGAAGAACTTGAGTTTGCATTGGAAGAAATTGCATTGATAAAGGCTGAGCAAATGGACCTCTTTGCAGCTGTGAATGAGGAAGAAATTGGTGTTAGGAAGATAGATTGTCAGGTAGTGCAGAGTAGTGATAGGCCTATTACTAAATTGAAGGTTGTATTTTGGATATTAGTAGTTGGTTTGTTGATTTACTTCTTCAATTGTACAAGTAAATCTAGTGATGGAAAAGTAGTTACTTTGTATTTGCTTTGAAAAGCTTGAGAGAATGAATGAATGGAAAGTATGGAATTTTATTTGGTGGTGTTATAAATTTGCATTGAATATGGCTGGTGAATGTTGGTGTTATAAATGGTAGTGGTTGAGTTTGTTCAATTTGGTTGAATTTGGAAATGATTGTTGAATTTGGATTTGTTCATTAGGTTAAGTTTATGTTGAATTTAAATGAGTTTCATATCAATTTGGTTGTTTGTCATTTTCATTTGCGGTTAGTTTCATTTGAATTTGGTTTTAGTTTTATTATCATTTGGTTTTAGTTTCACTTTTATTAGCCTTGAGTTTCATTTGAATTTGGTTGAGATACTTTTGAGGAATTTGGTTGATTTGGTTGAATATAATTGAGGTGTTGTTGAAGAGTTTGGTTGATTTGGTTGAATATGATTGTGGTTGGATATTTTAGTAGCAAATGTTATCACCAACTGGCACTATTGTGGATACATTTAGTAAAAAACTTGCATGATTTTGTTTGTTTTTTGAGGAAGTACATAAATTTTTTTGGCCAACTAGTGTAAACTGTTCTTAAGTTTCTCAAGACCTGGGAGAAGTGATAAATGATGCAATAAATCTGGTAGATGATATAATATTGTAATGAGCAATTTAAGTCTGGAAAATAATGGACATACATGTGCCTCAACTGACATAACATGCATGGACCACACAAGCTAAAAAAACAAAACAAAAGATTTCATGTCTAATCCTTGCCCAACTAAAGCCTAACTCTTATAAAAAATTTACAGGGCACTAATTACTAATTTTAGCCCCAACAAACAATGAACACAATCTTTCTGAAATCTGGGCAAAATGTAGCCCTAATCGCACTCATAACCAACAGAATCAAGCACTAATTACTAATTATCACATGCTTAGCCCTAACGATGAGAAATTACACCGCTTACTTTCTTCTGGACATCGCTCTTCAGTAATCGCTCCGACAACACCGTCTGGATATTCCGACAACACAGTAGAACTTGTCGAGGCCACTTCTAGTAATCGACGACAACTCTCTCTCTCTCTCTCTCTCTCACTCTCTCTTTGACCACACCAAAGCACTTATTCACTCTGTTGTCCTCTTCTCCTTGTTGTTTCATTTTGAACACTTAGTCGAAAATGAACGTCAATTCTCACTCAGTCGTTTAATCAGGGTAATAGGGGTATATTGGCCTTTCTACAACCTATTAACGGTGATTCTTAACAGAATCGTTAAATGCAAAGTTTGTAGGGTTTGGATTTAATGAACTATAGTTTATAGGAGCTAGGGTAGCGTTTGGATTAGTATTTTGGGCTTGGGAATGGGAATGAAGAATGGGAATGGGAATGGGATTCTCATTGATGGTGTTT
>JAYMTA010005593.1:0-11247 GCA_036897625.1 Pelargonium cotyledonis | reverse complement strand
TTTCCTGACCCACAAAGTTTTGTTCCGACCCCCCCCCCCCCACCCCATGGTGAGTACAGATACACACCCATTCCTTCAACATTTCCCTTGCTCACTTAATCATCCCAAGCCACCCCCTTCCTTCCTTGATGATCCCAAGACTTCCCCAAACTTTTTTTGGCCTTCCAAACCTTCCAAACCATCCATACCCTCCAAATCCTCCGAGGGTATCCATACTGACCACCACTCCCAAGCCTTGTTCATACTGACCATCCCTTGGTCCGTACGGACCACCCTCCAACTTGCATCCTTCCCTCCCAAACCTTGCCTTCCAAAGAAATCCCAAACCTTACCCATGCTACCCCAAGCTTCGATACCTTGTCCACGACTCTCAAATCCTCTAAGACCTAAGCATTTTCGTACTAGCCTCAAAGGGGTGTCACGTATGGACGTCCGTATGAACATCTATCCCTCCAACCTCCAACCTTGCTCCATCATTCCCAAAAGCCTTCCCCATCCCAGGTCATCCCACAACATACCATGACCCCTCGAAACCTCCCTTGGCCGTCTAAGACCTCAAAGCCCTCTAAGAATAAACCGTCGTCTGAACCGTCCACCTTGTTTGTACCGTCCATCCGTCGTACGAACACCCTATGCCCACTTGGTCCATCTTCTTCCAAAGCCTTCCTAACAAAGTCCCAACCCGTCCTGGACCATCCCATGGTCTCACGAGGTCTCCAAGGCTCATCCAACCCCTAAAAAGCCCCAAAATAAAGCATCATGTTCGTACGGGTCACCCCTTGGTGACACACACGGACAAGCATGCCAATTTGGCCCTTCCTCCCTCAGGCGTCCTAAAGTTCCAAGGTTTTCTAAGACCTTCCTAAGCCTTTCCTTGGCCATCCAAGGTCCATTCGAGGCTATTCGTGACCATCCATGTCTCATCTACGGATGTCTCGAGTCATCCGTTCCATTTCATCCCACGACCGTCTAAGTTCATCCCGCAGCTTCCTGAGACCTCCCATGGACATCCATGGCCCCTCCAAGCACGTTCAAACTCATCCCACGTCGATCTAAAAAAATTCCAAGCCGTCCGACCTCGTCCACGCCGATCCGTGGGGCATCTGGCCTCATCCGTGGAAGTTATGGCTTGGCCACCCTTAGCCTTGAGCTATCCGCAGAAGTGGCCTCGTGTTTTCCCAAGCGCATCCCAAGGCACACTAGACCATCTCGGGCTCCCAAGAAGCTTCCAAGGCACGTCCAAGGCCTTCCAAGTGCAAAGCAAGACCCTTCAAGATCATTTATGTGGCACATATGTGGATCCAAACCCCTTCTGCATATATCCAGATTCTTTTTGTGGCATGTCCGCGTATTCGGATTCCTCCCGTGACTTTTCCATGGAACTTCCATGGATCCAGCTCAAATCCACCACTTATTCGTGGCTTGTCAACAGATCCATACAACATCCACATTTATCCTGCGGAAACAACACACGGAACCGTGGATACGTCACTTGTGCAGGGGCCATCCCACAGATCCACTCTAACTTCCACCGTCTCTCAAAAAGAGAAGGGGATCTCTCTCTCATAACTCACATATATTTTCTCTCTCTAAAATGCTCTAGATCCTTTGTTGAATCTTCGCGGACTTACTCTCACGCCTGAAGCGGTGTCCCGAATCCAGAACCCCGGGTCATCGTCCTTTTGTGTCTTGGCTCCTACAGGTTACAGGTATTAGCTAGGAGCCCCAGCGTCCAGGACGTGGACCACCAATCAACAAAAGACTTAAAATAATTTAGGACTATCTTTGCATACATTTACAAGAAAAACTACCCTTCAACATTCTATTGTGCTTGCGTTGACCCACAGTCAAAACAGGCGCATCACCTACGAAAGCAATTTACATCACCAAAAAATTTGTTTTGCTTAATTATACTGATTATACACATTACCTAAGGAAACAATGTCCATTCATATGATAGATGTTGCTTGTAATTCCTCGATAGTGTCGAAGAAATTTGTTACGATTTTGATTAAAAAATAATCTTTTTTGTTTTTTGTTTTGGTTTATATATTTTATTGTTTCAACATAAACCTTGAGAATGTTGTTGCTCTTGAATGATAACAATTTAATATATGATAAAACATTTGCACGTTTTAATAATAGCAAATGTCATTACATTAAGTTACGATCACTTGTAAATTTGTGGGTGTCAAATATTGTTTAATAGGATGACTGAGACTATGGTGGCTAGCATTTGCATTTATTAGCCAAAAGTGTAGTATAAAAATTCTTGGAGCATGGAGCTGTAAATACAAAGTAAAACACACATCTTTTGAGTATTTAGTGACAGAGTTTGAAAATATTCATATTCATCGTAAGAGATAAAAAGTTGGCAAAAGAGAATATACGGTTTGCAGTATGGTATATATGCTCTACTTTAGTCTGCTTTTTCTACATGCACTACTACTACTAAAATAAAACAAAGTATGTAACTTGAGCTCTCGAAAGAAACAACAATTTTAAACTCACTCTAACACAGTCTCTATATCAGATTATGAAGGTGGCTACTACAATTATCAATTGCAATGCCATTTCAGCTACCTTATATACACAGCCTAAATGTTTTTGGAATTGATTTCTTAAGAGGTTAAAATTACAAGGCAACCTCTCAATTTACATGAGTGGGACTCAAATTTCTAGACTATTATTTCGAAATCACGGATGAGTTTTAAACTTCTAGACCGTATACGAGTATAATGGTTAGAGATAGTTTGCTTTCATGTCGGTGATGCACAACAATAGCATACGAGATTCGATCGAGTAAAATTATGCCAATGCTGATGAACACCAGTGAAAAAGATCTCATCATCGGTGATACAATAACCGTAGTCACGAAAAGGAGTGATCACCGAAAAGTTATCTATTGGTGACTTAATTAATAATTTTCTTGTATATATATTGTTTTTGTTTTAGTCGGTTAAGAGGATTGTGCTGAAATTGTCGTATATATACTTTCATGCAACGACCGATCAAATATGAAGATGTACAATACATTCGTGTGAACATTGTGATTGTTGATTCTATTAATTAGCATCATTCATGTGTGTATACAAATGCATCTCTCATGAGTTACTTATGAGTGATTTGTGTTTTAATATTCTTCAGGACTACTTTAAAATATAATAAGGTCTAATAGAACGAGCTAAACAATAATTTCCGCCCTTCTATTTTTCCATATCTCCTCTTCAGCCCCACCCAACAAGATTAGAATCCAGAACTTTTACATGAAAAGTGTGATGTTTGAACCATTGGGTTGTTTTCTTGGAAGTGATGCATGACTATTTTGTGAACCACCATCAACTGAAGTAAATAGACGTTGGGTGGGTCTAGTTATGTAATACTCCTCAACATCTCCATGTAGTACCAAGAAATTATTTCTTTCTATTGGTTCATGTTAGAACTTAGAACTTTTGTGAATGTTTTAAAAAAACAAAAAATAAAAATTGGTGCTTGTGAGAAGGAAAGGGATCCTCATCACAAAGGGTGTACCCCTTTGAGATACGTACCAATTTTGTGAAGTGGGTGAGAGCGCTCATGCTATTCAACCTACAAGCGTGTGCGCCCGTCCCGTGTAGATACGTACAAATTTTGTGAAGTGGGTGAGGGTGCACGGGCCCTTTTGACCAGATAGGCGGGCTAGGTCAGTGTGGTATGATGGTGGGAACATTTATACATTTTCTATTTTGAATATAATCATTTTTAATCTCTAGAAATTTTATTCTTTCACTGCTTTTTTTGCAAGATATTTTCTACCATTACAACTTGTTATGCTTCTAGAACACAAAGAATAACAATATTCTCTTTTTCTCATTATACATATTTTCGAGCAATAATAATTTTTAGTGTAGTTTTCATACGCGGTTTGCTACGGTGCAACAAAGAATCGATTATCAGAGTATGTTGTTTTATCCTGGAGACATAGGGTTGCTATTGTGCCTTGCAATTTACCGGGCAGTACCATCAATGTATTAAAGAGAGCGATCTCGTCAACGACTCAACTCATCTGTAACATTGTATTTTGGATACTCTGTTTTTATTACTAATAATTTTAAGAAGTTTTTCATGTGTACCAATGACGTTTCCACCAGAGTTTTTTTCACTGACATAAACCGCTCGTTCTAGTTTGAAGGAGTGCTCATCAAGCGTTGGAGGCAAAATTTGTTTTTCTTCCTACCATATGAAGAAAGTGACGATTTCTCTGACAACTATCATGCCCGTGGTAGATGACATAGTCGAGACTGCCAATAAGGAGGCCCAAACCAAGGCATTTGTGACATGAACCGAGAATGACTTTCTATCCAAAAGATACATCCTCAACGGCCTTTTTCACAACATGTGCGACTACTACAACACAGGAGAAATCTACTCTTTGAGAGGTGCTTTAGAAGAAGTCGTATGGCACCGAGAAAGCTGACACCAAGAAGTATGTTGTTAGTCGTTACCTCAGATATAAGATGATTGACAACAAATACGTGGAGGCCTGATCTCTCGAACTTTAGAAGATCGTACACGGGGTCACCTGAAAAGGTATAGAGGAACAATTTCAACTTGTTATAATTATTGACAAATTATCCCCTTCTTGGAAAGATTTTAAAAGCTCTCCCATGCACAAGATGACAGAGTTTTCCTTCAAAATTTTGATAACGTACCTTTGTATTGAGGAGAAGGCCTAGCACTACCAACGCCAGTGTTAACATGCTAGAAGAGTCACCTTTTGTTGCATTGATTTCTGAGATCAAACTTGTGGGTGGATTTGTGGATGGGTGGTGGGTTGACTCCAGTGCTTCACATCATGTCAGATATGATCGAAGTATCAAAACATACATTGATGAAATGAGGATAATAAAGTGTTGATGGGAGACAATCGCATCATCAATGTTGATGGATCTTGTATCGTGGAGAAATAGTTCACCTCTTGATGAACATTGACTCCAAAGAACATGTTTCACATGTCGGATATAAGGAAGAATATGATCTTGGGCTACCTTCTCAACAAGGCGGGATTTTTTCAATAAGAATGAGTTATTTGTCAGGAAATGTTATGCGTATGATAGAATGATTTAAACTTAATGTTGAAGACAATAAAGTTAGTGTTTCTATTTACATATTGTGTTCTACTAATATTTGGAATTCTAGACATTGTCTTGTTAATAAGCATATAATTAGAAACATGAGTAACTTAGGGCTAATTCCTAAATTGTCCCTAAATAACTTTGAAAAATGTGAATATTATAGTCATGCTAAAATCACTTAAACACCTCACAAACCTATAACTAGAGAAAGTGAACCTTAACACTTAATTTATTCAAATATTTGTGAATTAGATGAAACCTTAACTAGAAATGGAGAACGCTACTTTACTACTTTTATAGATGATTGTTCTGATTATACTTACGTATATTTAATGAAAATAGATACATTTAAGGTGGTTGTAATTGATGTTGAAAAGCAATTTAACATAAAAATAAAACAACTTCGAAATGATAGAGGAACTGAATATGATTCTAACCCTTTTATTAAATTCTATAAATCACATGAAATCATACATGAAAAAATTGCACCTTACTCACTTGAAATGAACGGTAAAGCTGAACGTAAAAATAAAACTCTAAGTATAGTTGTTGTCATAACTCTTAACTCATACATTACTCCTTATTGGTGCAGATAAATACTTTAAATAGTTTGCTACATGCTTAATAGAGTTCCTAAGGCTAATGATAAGGTTTGTCCTTATGAGAGATACTAAAAAATAAAACTTCTAACTTGTCTTACCTTAGGACTTGGGGATGCCTAGCTTATGTAAAAGTTCCTGATCCCAAGAGAATCTAACTAGCTAGTAGAGCTTATGAATGAGTGTTTATAAGATAGGAGCAATTACACATAAACCCATGTAGATTTAACTCAAAACAAATTACCCCCTAAAACTATTTTTGAAAATAGATGACCCTTACAAACGTGTCAAACATGATTATGCTATGATTATGTTAAATTAAAATATAAAAAGACCATTATACCCCTCCTTTAAATTAAATTCTAAAAATTATATCATTTTTTTATTGAAGTCTTTTTCCAGATCTGCTCTCCAACCTTCATTTCACCTCATTTTTGGTTCTTGGCGCTCGGCCTTGCGAAAGCGCTCAACATATTCTCCAAGTGTTTCATTAGGCCTTTGCCTCACATTGATTAAGGAGATCTGGGGCTTGGAGACTCGCCTAGCTGAGATGAATTTCTTAAGGAACATATCCCTGAAGACCCCCCAAGAGGTGATGCATCCATCTGGGAGTTCACGATACTACTCTTGAGCTTGACCCACGAGGGCGCAAGCGAATATCCAGCAGCGTGTGGCATCACAGTTTGCTTGCCAGCTCAACTTAAGCTCAAAGCGTATAGCATGTTCTATAGCCTTAGCGAGACCCTCATATGTCATGTCCTGGAAATGAATCACATGGTTCATGTGGACCGTTCACACGGTTAGACTCAGGGGGTTGTTTATTGTGGGCATCGTGGGTGCTTGAGTAGCTGCAGCTGAAGAAGCCATTTAAAACCTTATATGCTGAACTTCTTCTTGGAGAGCTAGGAGGATCGGGCCCTCATCTCCCATCACAGGTGGGGCGCATGACTCACCAGCTCTCCTAGTTTGGAGAAGAGGTGGCTTATTCCTTCTTACCCTTTGGTGTGGGCTCTCAACTGTGCTTGGAGAGGTAGACTATTGGAGGTCTTGGTGGCGAGGGTAGTTGTCGCACAAGCCAATTTACTTAGTGTCATCAAAGCTTTCCTCACGCTGTGGGAGTAGAGGTCTTCTATCACGGAGAGTGAGTCTAGTTAAGACAGGGTTCCTTTGGGAGAAACGAGTGGCGTGTCCATTACGCGCCCAGGTGTCATGATGGACTAGATCTGGATGG
Source organism: Pelargonium cotyledonis (assembly GCA_036897625.1). Lineage (NCBI taxonomy): Eukaryota > Viridiplantae > Streptophyta > Magnoliopsida > Geraniales > Geraniaceae > Pelargonium > Pelargonium cotyledonis. The sequence goes on along the minus strand of JAYMTA010005593.1, from coordinate 4,303 downwards.
TGTATATGATTGGTAGGCAAGGTAGGTACGTCTACTCCTGTGCCCCGGTCCTGAGCCGCGGGAGGACTTGGATGCACGCCCTTAGCAGGAGAGGCTCCTGGAGCAATAAGTGTTGAGGTGGCCAAGGTGGCATGCATAACTTCATTGAAGTGGTCAATGAAGGCTCTCATGGCATTTGTGAGGCATGCCAAGAGAGGGTTGTCACCAAGAGGTGCATGAGTCACGCCCTGAAGGATTGCTGGGACTTGAGTGTCGTCTGCTGCCCTAGTGGCAGAGTTGAACCTGTTGCAATCTAGATGCTTCCGTAGGTCTGGGAGGTTATGGATGAGTTCCTCCTGAATTTGCTCTCTAGTTTTCTCCACATGGCCGGCGCAAGGGTTGATTCGATCTCCTAGCCTATCCTGGACAGACAGGGTTGGAGTAGTGACTCTAAGCCTTGAGGTGGCAGGGTTTGCGGTGGGAGGAGGGACCTTAGTGTTGGCGCGGTTGGGGCTGGTGCGAGTGGGAGCATTTTTAGAGACTCTCTTGCGCCTAGGAGAAGCCATGAGAGAGAGTTGTGTTGTCGTCGGGTGGTCAGGAATGTGGCTTTCAAATCATACCCCATAATGGAACCTAACTAATGTGCTTTTTTTGACTTTCGGTCAACGCAAACACACTAGGTGATGTATAGGTGTTGATGTAGAGATTCTTCTCCTCAAATACAAACGATTCTAGCCTAAGTGTCAATCGTCCAGTCTTGAGCGCTAAGGTGAGTAACTAGGTCCTAGTGTCTTAAGTCCAGTCTTCAAGCTAAGGTGTCGTCCAAACTCTTGAACCTGTACCATAGGAAGGAAAGCACATAAAAGGAATGAAGAACCTCAGGGTGTTACCAAGACTCCACCTCGGGCGTAAGACTAAGACCTTTTATAGTAGACACTAAGGCTCTTAGAGCTGTTCTAGAGATATAAAGCTAGCGAGAGAAGGTATGGAAATGAAGAGAGTGAGATTTTGAATTGTGTGAACAAATTGGGAACCAACCTCTTTCCTTGTGGAGGAGTGGGGTAATTATAGAGTTTCTTACCATCTTGCGCCACTTGTCATGACGTGATTGGTTAGTGAAGAATTGAATCCCATCCAAGCCTATTTGGCTTTTCAAGCCCAGATGGCTTACTTGGTCAATTGTCCATCTTTAGCCCATTTGTGGTGTTGGGCTCCTTCTTAGTCTTAGAGATGTTGCTCATATATGTTAGAGAGGTGGCCTGTCCCGCAAGCCCCTTTAGACCCGCCAAGATCCTTAATGAGCTAGTGCCTTGAAAGGCAAAGTCATTGAATTCATAGGGGTGTAGTTTGGTGACCTGAGTAGTGCATGGGCTTGTCGTGACCCTAAGAGGTATAGTCAAGGGTACATGAGAGAGTTGAGGCTATGAGACCTTGAGGCATGAGTGAAAAGAGGGCCCTCCAAGGCCCTTTGTGGACTAGTGTCTACCAAGGCATGGTTGAGGGTGCTTGAGAGCATGAAGGCTATGAACATTTTTTGAGGGTCTCAATGGGTGTGTGGGCAAGTTTGGAGCCTCTTGATAGTGTATGGAGTTATAGATTACAATATGGGGTCAAGAAGAGTTGTCTAGAGGGTGCAAAGGCATGAAAAAGTGAAAGAGGCAGTCACAACGGATAGATGTCATGACATCAAGCATGAATGGCGTGGCAATCAGGCTAGATGTCGCAGCATCCATGCCAAATGCCGTAAAAATTGCGCTTATACAGTACCTCAGCACTTTACACTCTTTTAACCCTCTTTTTACCTCTATTTTACCCTCCTTTAACCCTTTTTTTCTATCCAAAAGAGTGCCTTTTTTACCCAATGGAATGGTAATTACCCAATGGAGTGGTAATTACCCAATGAAGTGGCATTTTACCCAATGGAATGGTAATTACCCAACGAAGTGTAATTTTGAGGGGGTAAAGGCTATTTTTGGGTAGTTAAGCTATTTTTGGGTGGGTAGGGACCCTGTGAGATTTATGGAGCCTTGAGAGAGCCTTGGTCATTTTTTGGCGTCTGGCCTATTGAGGGTGCCTTGGTCCATTTTAGGCGTATGGCTGGGGTAATGAGATTTCCAAACCTCTTCATGGGATGAGGCCTCATAGACCCGGTCGGAATCTTGGCCTCATAGACCTGGGTCAGGTGATCCAGGCGATTTTGACCCACCACGTGTTGTGTTGTGAGTTTCTTTGACTTATGTTTTTTTGGGCCGTATCAATCATCTTTTTAAGAGGGGGTATTTATACTTATCTGTAATATTTTACAAATGTCGACGCATATTTGATTGTTGACATGGTGGGGTCTACTTTGGGGCCCACTAATGGTTTGCGCTCTTACTTCTATGCACATCGTTTGAAGGCGCCAAAAAATTTTGGGAGTCTCCATATGCTTCTCATGTGTCGAGCAGAGTATCGAAGTCCCTATAACTCTTTATCTCTAAAGGTAGCATCGTAGGGTTTCGAGAATGTAGGTCCGATGAATTGGAGAGCCTCATGATGACCCTTAGAGATTAATTGAGCCCCAAACCTTCGTATGAGTCTTAAATTCCAAGAAGATGATGAAACCGTCACAAGATTCAAAATACTGCTGCTTGTCGTGACAAGATTTGATGCCATGTCGCGATCTTAATTCTAACATACTCCAACTTGTAGCAATGAGGAGGGTTTTTGCATCAAGATCTACTGTGACGGCTTATCTTAACACGTCTTAGGTTCTTTGGTCCACTACAAGAAAGAGTATCGAAGTCCCTATAACTCTTTATCTCTAAAGGTAGCATCGTAGGGTTTTGAGAATGTAGGTATATTATCATAATCACTGTCCGATGAATTAGAGAGCCTCATGATGACCCTTGGAGATTAATTGAGCCCCAAACCTTCGTATGAGTCTTAAATTCCAAGAAGATGATGAAACCGTTACAAGATTCAAAATATTGCTGCTTGTCGTGACAAGATTTGATGCCATGTCGCGATCTCAATTCTAACATGCTCCAACTTGTAGCAATGAGGAGGGTTTTCGCATCACGATCTACTGTGACGGCTTATCTTAACACGTCTTAGGTTCTTTGGTCCACTACAAGAAAATCTGTGAATAGCTACCGCAAATAGCTAGGGAAATCCCTAGATAAATCGAGTTATCTAGGGATTTAGCTAGGGAAAAATTCCCTAGCCAATAACGTATTATGATAACTCTCATTTTGTACTAGTTATCCGGCCCTAAACCATGCGTAAACTAGTGCATTTGAGTGCTTTTTTGCATTGTTTTGTACCTAATTGTTCTCATTTATGCTTCATATTACCTTTGTGTATCACGCCCTAAGCATTGTGAGACTTTTAGGCATTTTGTTGTATCCGCAGAGAACTAAAGGCGGTTGTGTAGGTGTACTGAGTGATAGTGTTACTACCTAAGAAAGCGAGTAAACAATTTTGGGGGAGTGTTGTTGCGTGTGTGACAGTGAACATGCAAACAAAAGTAAATTGCGAGAATTGAAGGCAAAGAGGGAAGAGAATGCGTACCAGGTATTTGGGAGAAGGCGTGAGTCGGGATGTAATTGATTTGCACGGGGTCAATGGATTTAACTAATCTACTTAGTGCTATTAGTTCTAGAGGTAACTAGCCAAGCCCGCTTTTACACACGGTGTCCTTTACAGGGCTCACTCGTGACTAAGGGTGAAGATACCATCCTTATCTATTGCCTAGGTATCATTTGCGCCCCCAAGCATATCATTGCAAGGGAGGTTGCGTATACACCCTAGTATAGCGCTTGGCTTTATTTCGGCGTGAAGGGCTTAATAAGAGGGATTTTGAATCCCGCCATCTTACGAGTGATCTACATTAGGCGGTTCGATCTACACATCCCACCGTTTGTTGAAGGTGTGGTTCGTGCTAAGGTCCAAGTCATGGATGATCAAACCATCACAAGGCATTGAGTCCACGAACTGCCATAATTCCTCTAATTAACTAATTTACACTAAGCAATCAATCGGTTTAGTCCGTCTCACCACAATCAACTACATCCCTATCACTTAGGGATTAGTGGATCATGGCCGTGACATAGACGAAAAAAGCCATATTCAACATTGCAAGATAAATATTGAAATTACCGAATTGAATATAAAACAATAAAAGCATCAACAATAATTATCCAAACTAAATTGCAATATATAAATAATCTGAAATAATAGTAACCAATCCAACAAAACAGTAAGGGGATGATCTCAAATCGATTGTGTCGATATGATCTAACAACCCTTGGGTTAATCTCTAAATAAATCCAAAATACAATAG
>JAYMTA010005592.1:0-11248 GCA_036897625.1 Pelargonium cotyledonis | reverse complement strand
AAACTCATGATCTTGCCGGAATATTCAAGTGTTCTTCGTTGTTCTTGAATTTGGTTGAATATGTTATGAATAAGCGTATTTTGCGAATTTAAAAAAAAATTGAAAGTTACGTGCCTAATATACGAAGAGAAATATCAATTTTTGGTCCAAAAAATAACAGATTAGGTTAATTATCAAGTTCGTAGGGTCTAAATATAATGACTTGATGTACACGTGCCCTTAGTGTAATTACTCCTTATTCTTACTTGGAAAAACCCTCCCTCCTCCTTACTTGGCCAAAACCCTACACGAAACCAGAACTCCACACACACTGAACAAAAAACGAAGAAGAAACCAAAACCAGACTCGTTCACATAATAATGGGGAAGACGAAGAAGAGTCAGAGCAAGAAGAACCAGCAGGCATCAGCTGAGCCGCTCTACGAAACCCTTGGAGACTTCACCAGCAAAGACAACTGGGACAAATTCTTCACCATCCGCGGCGCCGACGAGGCTTTCGAGTGGTATGCCGAGTGGCCTCAGCTTCGCGATCCTCTCTTCTCCCACCTCCCTTCCCTCTCTCCTCCGTCGCCGGAACCGCCGCAGATTCTCGTTCCCGCCCCCCCCCGATCTTCCCGCCCTGTCTCGCGGCACTCCCCGCCTCTCCGAGCACCTCTACGACTCCGGCTTCCGCGCCATCACCAATGTTGATTTCTCCAAAGTTGTCATCTCCGACATGCTTCGCCGCAACGTCCGCGAGCGCCCTGGTATGCGGTGGCGCGTCATGGACATTACCAGCATGCAGGTTCTTTCACTTCCAATGAATTGCAAAAATGGGTGTCTGTCAGTTTCTTTTTGGTGTGTGTTTTGTGTTGATACAATGTTGTTTGTTAGGTAATGTTTGAGCTCAAGGAATGGAAATGTAATTGCTTTTTCAACATATTGTTGAATTGTATGGACTAGAAGATGAAAAGTCTAAGATTGATGTTACTTGTAGACAAAAAGATATTCTCTGTTTCTTGCAGCTTGAGAAATGGAAAAGCAATGGTGGACAATTAGTGCTTCTCTTGGGGAGGATGGTGAGAGGTTATGGGAGACGGGGAGAGCTACCCCCTATGTTATAGTTTGGCCTGTTGGGTCTCCATTTCATACAAACCAACAAAAACTTGGAACCTGTTGGACGAAACTAGAATCCTTTTCTTTATCGTCTGCCTAGTACGAAACTAGAATCTATATGCATTCATATTTGTAAGGGATTTGTTAATTGCTACCTTTTCCCTCTAATAACTTGGAACCTCAAACATTTCAATGAACTCTGCACTTGTTTAATATGATTGGGATTTGTGTTCCTTTGGGATCCCCATTGCCATTTTTTTCAAGATTTTTGGTTATTTAATGGTGCCACAATTGTCAGAGAGCCCCTCCCAAGCTAGATTAATTACTTTTACAGAACTTAAAGTAGGGCAGGCTATGAGATGGATCACTTGCTTTGATTATGATGAATGAGTTAATTAAAGTGTGTTTAATTAGACATTAAAAACAGCAATTTATTGACCTATACAACTTTTGATTGATTGTAATAGAATAAATTTGTATTTCTCTGACATGTTGTGTTGGTCCTATTTCACCAGTTCATGGATGAGACCTTTGATGCTGTTCTTGATAAAGGTGGATTGGATGCTCTGATGGAGCCAAAGCTTGGCCCTAAACTGGGGATCGGATATTTATCAGAGGTGTCCGAGCATTGATATACTTACTTTTCATGAACATGAACATGAATATAGACATAGAAATCATATCTTTTATGTGCTCAATTATCTGGCTTAAATGGCATGGGCTGTGTATATTCTCGTTGGATTCATGTAACTGGGATTGTATTAACAGGTGAAAAGAGTTTTGAAGTCTGGGGGAAAATTTGTTTGTCTTACATTGGCTGAATCTTATGTTCTAGGTATGCCTTTTTTACTCTACATTTTTGCTTATGATGGAGGATTAAATTTTATGTCCGCAATGTGCACCTTTTGTGTTTATATGATTTATGTATTGCATCTGTCTGTTGTAAGGAAAAAATATTAGTTTTTTTTCTTCTTCCCATTTGCAGATGTCCTTTTCTCTATGTTCCGGTTTGGGTGGAAAATTGGCGTCCATGCTATACCTTTGCAAAAATCTAGTCAATCTAACCACAGGACCTGTATGGTGGTGGCTGAGAAAGACATTTCTACCGTGTTGCACCAGATCACTACATCTTTCAACCTTGCTTCTTTTAATTGCAATGCTAATCAGGTAATAAAAAAAGGCTTGCATGTCTCTCTTGGAGGCTGAAATTTTCTATTAGTAACAGTATATGACATTATAACTTGTACGAGTAATGTTCACGCAGTGAGGTAACATTTGTGCTGGTCGGACTCTCTTCCTTTGAATCTGGCCCTTCAAAGAAAATCCTGTTGTTGGGATCCTAGATTGCCTCCACTGGAGATGTATTGAACCTAGTGGGGAATGGATATTACTTTTGGACCTATTTTTATATTTTTAATGCAATCCCATGAGTGAAAATCTTGGAGTTCTGATCTCATAAAAAGCTTGACTGAAGCTACTGGATGCGTTTTTAGGCTTCTGGATTGAGTGAGGCTCTTGAAAACGAGAATCGAATTCGTAGAGAGTACTCCGATGGTTCTGATATATGGTGCTCTCTCAAGGATCTACAATTAGGAGCTAAAGGAGATCTCATGAAGCTAAGCCCAGGTCGTCGATTTGAACTTACGTTGGGTGGACAAATGGGCTCTCGTTTCAGATTCAAAGCTGTTCTTCTTGATGCCCAACAGCAGTCTGTCTCATTCTCATATCATTGCGGGGTTTTCATAGTGCCTAAGGTGCGTGTTGATGTATCTACTTAATTTGAATTCACTCAGTAAATATGAGATATACAATCCCATGTGTACACGAGAAAAATAAAATTGCTCTCCATTGCAGTCTGAATCAGTCGAAATCGTCTGGTTGCATTGTGAGCAGAAAACTGCTTTTGTTTGGAATATAAAAACTGAAGCACATCCAAAATCTAGCAAATTTTGTTGAAATTGGTCTTTCCATATGAAATAGGAAATTTTAATGGTTAAATAAGAATCTAGATGAAATTTTTATCAAGAATACGAAGTATTAAAAATCTAGAGATAGTTATTTTGATCTGTTTAGATAGGTTTGGCAGCCACTCGCCCTTCCTTATGATTATACATGGTAATCTGGTTTGAGACATATTACATATATTACCTGATTTGTTGTTGAATAGAACTAATCATCTGCGTAATATCCAACTTGACAATGTTGGGCAAAAACTGTTACTTAATTTGTTTTATACTATTCAATCCCCTTTTAAAGAAATTGTATCCTTTTATGACTCGGTATGTGAAGAAAAGATTAAAACTTAACTGTGTGCTTGTCTTTCTCTTATTCCCTCAATCCCTCCATTTCCACCTTTCATCAAGTTCATGTAATCTTCTTGCACTGAGGTATATTACTGTTAGGAGGTATTATTTGGTGCCTTGATTTTCTCAACTCCAAAAATTGATCAAGATATATTTTTGTATTGGACACCAAATAATTATGCAGTCTAGGGAAACAAACTTCCACTCATCAGTTCACTTTGTTTTTCCTTTTTCTTTTATATGCATATGCACATGTAGACACACACATATAACTGATTATTGAAACTTCTCTGCAAAGGATTCTTGTTAGGAAATCATTGAAAGTTTTTGCATCTCTTCTGCATGTATGTTTTACTTTGCTTCTTGTAACTTTAACCAGATATGGAAACACATAATTTTTTCTGTTTAAATATGTAACTGCATATTATATTTCAGACTCGGGCTCATGAATGGCTCTTCTCCTCAGAAGAAGGGCAGTGGATGGTAGTTGAAAGCGCAAAGGCAGCTCGTCTAATAATGGTATTTTTTTGTCAATAACAATTGGGTATCATCTATTTGAGTTATTTGTTCATACAATTCTTTTGTTGGATTAAACACATAAGTTTTGTATGCTGAATGTAGGTATTATTAGACAGCAGCCACAGTAATGCCAGCATGGAAGATATTCAGGTAATATTTCTTTCAATTTTATGTTGTTTTTTTTTTCCAAGTGCCAACATATAGTTAGTGATTCTTTTTGGGTATTTATTTCTAATTTGGTGTTTCTATCAGACAGATTTATCTCCTCTGGTTAAACAGTTGGCACCAGGAAAAGATGATAATGGAGCTCAAATTCCGTAAGTTACTGCCCCTTCTGCTTTTCCTTTATATCTTTGATATAGCTCAACCTTGATTCTATTTTTTTCATGAAACCGTTTCCTGTTAACACCAAATTCATTTTAATTTTCATTATTTTTGTCATGGATGCTTCTACCATTAGAATATGCGTGTATATTTGTTTTTAGCAACTCTTGTTAAATCGTTTTCTGTAAGAATTCATCTGTATCTTTTCGGATATTTAAACTACCATTTCTTATGCTCTGGCATTCATTGCCTATGGCTACCAATTAGCTGCCACTTGAATATGGTTATAAGGTGATGTTATGCGTATGTGCAGATTCATGATGGCAGGTGATGGGATCAAACAACGGAATACTGTTCACCAGGTTCATAGCTCCCCTATTATGCTATTTCATTGCTTCTGTAGCTTTTATGAAGTTATGGGTACTTGCTATTGTGTGTACGAAGTAATACGCTCAATTAGATAAAACTCAGCATTGTTATAGATACAAGTTAGAATATTTAGTGCGGTAACTTAAAGCTAAAGTAGTAAGGACAAGTATGGTTTCGAATTAGGGGTTTAATTTCATACACTTGCACACATTCCTTTTGTATGGTTACTGAAGAAAACTCAGCATTCTTTTGATTTATAACTAAGAACATTTATTTATTTTTTCATACTGTCTGATTACCTATGCTGCATGAATACGGTATACGTTACAATACATTATGTATGTAAAAATAATATATATATATATATGTAAATTTTATATAATATAGAATGAATCACTAATATAACTAATTAATTAATCAATCAAAAAATTAAGTTGAATTCTATTTAAACACAAATATCCATAATTCTATTTCAGTATAAAGTATAAACTATATCTTCACTTTGGAATCATAACTGCAAACTGTGTTCGCACTGTATGCAAAAATAATTGAAATTCACTGAAGAATAAGAACTTACAAATCGTACTTGCATTTGGAAATGGAGGTACATATGAATATAAAATATTAACACACTAATTTATCAGCTATTCAGACATTTCGGTGCGTATTAAAAATATTTCCAGTTTATTTTTTTTAATTTTTTTTTCTCTCTTTCTTTCTTTCTTTCTTTACGCAAATATGCAAAATGTTGTATTTCACATGAATTTTAACTTACTGATTACGCATGGCTGAAACTTGGTGCATCATAGATGATTACTAAAAGCCAAAATAATTAGGACATGTGTTGTTTCGTGTAAGGGGTTTGTGTTAGATTTTCATAACTCAGCCCTGAGTTCAAGTTTCTTAAGAAGCCTGGAATGCAACTTAACCTTAATCCATCTTCCCTTGATATTGTAAAGTCTTGCATTGGCTGAAATTTTGGTTCAAATGACTTTGTCTGATATTTTTATTTCAAGTAATGGTTGTATGTCATGTATTCCAGCCACAACAGACTTTGTGACTGTGACTAGATTGTTGAAAGTACCCGGGGTGGCAGGATAATATCATAGAAACACTCCTGAGTGGAATTATGCAATTAAACATATGTATGCATTAATTTAAAATTAGGTTTTCACTTGGATGCCAAATTGCATGCGTGTTGTTGAAATTAGTTCAGTATAACCTAAGTTGGCCTAGTGCACTTCAATTATATTGTGTTGTCCAATCTGATCAGTAAATGTAATTATAGGTTCCTCTTGTACAATTCTCTTATAAGTTCTATTGAATTCTGGCATCGTTGGTAGTTTTAATTCTAGCATTTTGTTTTCTTAAAAAATGGGAGCCGTTATATGAAATAAAGAAATGAAATCCAGTTAGGTCTTCATGAATGTTGCTCGTTTGTTCTTAATACTCTTCATCTGGGCCTCAGCAGTCGCTGTTTTTTTATACCTTTTTCATGATTAAGGAAATAAATTATTGCAGCTGTTTGATGTAAATATTTCAATATGTATGATGTATTGTATTCTCATTATTCTTGATACTTTCCTGTGTTCTGCAGGTCACATCTCCTCTAACAGGAGAAATAACAGTTGAAGATGTGGTATATGAAAATGTTGATGCTGATCTTAGTCACCTTTCGTCATCTAAAGATTTGACATTCCGTCGTCTTGTTTTTCAAAGGGCTGAGGGTCTGGTGCAGTCTGAAGCTCTTCTTGTTGGCGAAACTGAAAGGAAGAAGACCAACTCAATATCCAAATCCAAAAAAAGAGGAACCCATAAACAAATTGATGGTAGTCATCAATGGCTTTGATGTTATATCTATGAAGGTTTAACAAGGTTTTCATTGTTATTGCACCAGATTTTGTGCAATGGCTGCCAAAATGACATATTTTTCATGTTTGAACCCATCTAAGAAGTTGAAGCGATTTAAGTATAAAACAATGTCATTTTTGCTGCCATTGGACCAAATCTGGTGCACTGCCAATGCAAACTTTGTTTTCCCTTAGATAAAGAATGTTATTTTAAAAGCTGGTGTTGGTTCTATTCAAATTCTGAGATCCATTTGTTGTAATAATTGTGCTAAATGAAGTTTGGCAGCTAATGAAATATTTGTTTAGATAGTGACAATGATATGCTGTTTCATCCTAGTAGTGTGATTTTGGTTGTTTGTTTAGCCTTTTAATATCATTGCTCTTATTGCTGCAGAGTCAAGTGATGAACCAAAGGTCTATCATGGCTATTTAGCAAGTTCTTATCATATGGGTATTGTCTCTGGGTATATGTTAATTGCATCTTATTTGGAAAGTGTGTCATCTTCTGGAAAAGAAGTAAGGACTGATGTTCATCCATTATTTTGTCATATGTTCATGAGCAATTTGTACCAGCTAACTAATTTGTTATTAATAACCATTCTCAGGTTAAAGCAGTTGTTATAGGTCTTGGAGCAGGTTTACTTCCCATGTTTCTCCATGAATGTATGCCGTTTATGCACATCGAGGTAATTTCAAAGCCTTTATTCATTTTTATCTATATAAAAGTACTAGGGTCAACATTTTTATCATTATATCATTGTTCTTATACAGGTTGTTGAGTTAGATCCTGTGATACATACTCTTGCTAAGGACTATTTTGGTTTCATTGAAGATAAGCACTTGCAGGTAAATTCCTGAATTTCTTTGCCTTATTTTTATCCTTACAAAGGAACATTAAGAAAATTATCAACCAAATGGAAGCATCTCCCTCTAAGAGTTCTTCGTCTCCTGTTTAGTCTTTCATAGACCTATTTATTGAGTTCTTCGGTACTCCTATGGTATTTCAGGTGCATATCGCTGATGGAATACAATTTGTTAGAGAGGTTACAAATTTACCAGCAGCTGATGGAGCATCTCTCGTTAAAAATGGGGATGCTCTCTTCAAAGCAAAGCCGCCATCTCCTTGTGAAAGTGGTACTACTTCCCATGCAGAAGTTCCAGAGACTTCCCGGGTTGACATACTTATAATTGATGTGGATTCTTCTGATTCAAGGTTAATATCTATAAAGTATTTCTTTATCTGTAGAAACATCTTTATTTAATAGTTTGCAGGCTCTTACAGTTTCGCTTACTTTTTTGTTTTGCAGCTCTGGAATGACATGTCCCGCTCCAGATTTTGTGGAAGAATCTTTTCTTCTGTCTGTAAAAGAGACCATTTCTGAACAAGGTCTATTTATTATTAACTTGGTCTCGAGGTCAGAAGCTGTTAAAGACATGGTCATTTCAAGATTGAAAGCGGTGAGGATACAGAATCATTGTAGTATTATAATAAAAAGTGATCATGTTAGTTTCATGATGCGTAATCTCACTTTTAGGTTGCACGACTTGGGACACATTAGAATTGGCCATCCTGTATCATATTAGTGGAACACTGTAGTTGATAGGCCCATTGCTCATTGATTGGACTTCCATTTGCTAGTTGCGGGGGTACACAATTTTTTTAAGGTTAAAATGAGAGGTTTGGTTTCACAAAATCAGTTGAAAGTTCAGCTTCGGAAAAGAGCTGATATAGAGTGAATATAATAGACTATTCCCCGAACAAAGTTAGAGTGAATAGAACAATGCAGTCTAGTGCGTCTTCCCTTCCTCGTTACCTACTTCAGGTTCTTTGCGGGAATTGTATTTTAATATGTGGATGCTATATTTTCCCTCAGGTCTTCAGCCATCTGTTTTCGCTTCAGCTAGAAGAGGACGTCAATTTAGTTTTATTTGCCATTCCTTCAGAATTTTATACCGAGGAGGATAAGTTCCCCGATGCTGCTGTTCAACTCGAGAAACTCTTGAAGTCGAGACACCCAGAGATGTGCCCAAGCATTATAGAGTCTGCAAAGAAGATCAGGTGCTTGAAATAAAAACTACTGTTATACATAATCTTTTCAATTTTCATCTCTGTGGAACTTGTTTAGTATATGTGAAATCCTTCATTGTTGCATAGATATAATTTTGTATTGATGTAACGTATACTTTACATTAGACCTTCAGTTTTGAATTTTTTTTGTAAGAGTAAATTTGATCCCTTGGTCCCTCCCTACCTTGTCTTGTCTAAAATTATTTTTGCCTCAAATAAATGTTGCAGCAAATACTAATTCCTGGCATGATATCAGTTGAAATTTTGTGTACAAATGTTGCAGCAAATCTTAATTCCTGGCATGATATCAGTTGAAATTTTGTGTACATTGGTTATATATATATATATGCTTTCGAGAAGACCAGTGATCCAATGGAAAAGTGCATTTTAGTCATGTGCTTGTCATATGCCATTTATTGTGGTGAAATTAATTCATCTACTGGATTGTATCAGTTTTGTTCAGTGCCCAATTTGAGACATTATAGTTAATTTAACAAAATTTTAAACAAATTTAATTTTAGTTTTTAATTAAATTTGTTCAAAGTAGAACTATAACCAAAATCAGAACCGAGCATGGAAGATGAATTATATTGTTAACGTGTCATTTTAAATGGGTGAGTTCTACTTTTGAGAGAGAGATGACATCAATTATATGAAGTTGAAGAGCCTTTGCAAATAACGAAGAACAATAGATCAAATCTGTTTTACATTTGAGAGTATTTAAGAATGAACTCCGGCCGCCTCTCCGCCACTCTCCAGCCGCTGCTCAGCCACTCTCCAACCGCTGCCGGTTTCATATTCCATTCTCACCGACGTCGCTTTCGGAGTACATCCGCTGTCGCCGGAACTTTCTACCGGTTTCGTATTCCATCCTTATCTTGATCCGTTTTTAGTTTTGCTTGCTTTTTGCTTTCTTGTTTTAATACTGGTCTTTCTTACTGTATGAAAGTTTCTCCCATTGTTGGGTGTTGTTTTTATGTTATTTTATTAGTTATTGTTCGATACTGCTGGGTGGTCTTTTTATCAACAAGGACTCAAGGATGGCGATCGGTTATCACTGTTATTGACGTCATTTATGTTGTTATTGAAAATGGAACCCGTCTGCCTGTTGTAGTCGCTCCGGGTCTCTTGTTAGGATCAGGAGTTGCCAGGATATGGTTCCCTACTTCAAATCTGTTTGTTGGGGGCCTGGTTTTTGTTATTGGTTTTGGTCATTATCGAGAACTTATGATTCTTGTTGGTTTGGAATCAGCGAATTAGTAGTTTGTAGGTTTATGCGGGTTACTATTTCTATGTCTGATTTCGGTTGTCTGGATATAACTTGCACTTTGATTATGAATTAATGTTATTCGCATTCAAAAAAAAAAGTGAATAAAAAAAAAAACGATCACACATCTGTTGTACATTTGACTTAATTTTATTTCTTAATTTCCTTAATTTAACTTTAAAGTCTTTATCTTTTTCCAAAATATTGTATCTAATTTAGTATATGAAACTTTTTAAAGTTTCGTGTTTGGACCCAATATAGCCTATAAACTTTTAAATATTAACTCAATTTAGCTTTAAACACAATAATTATTTTGATTCAATATTTAAAAGTTTATGCAATATTTTGGATTAGAAAACAGAAAACAAATTGAAACTTTTACCTTCTTAAAAAACATAATTTGTAGTTGGTACCCCACAAGATGTACAAGACTTCCACACATTATTATCTTCATGTTCTTACAATTGAATCATGCATGTGTAATCTTCTTACATGAATAAAACAAAATTTTATTTTTAATACATTTGTTTTTCTATAGACGTACATTGTTCATATTTTCTTTGTTATCTGAAGGTGTCTAGTCATGATTGTGTATTTCGAAATACACTATTCAAAATTTACTATTGCAGTTGCAATTTAATGCGTTTTAGTGGTGATTTGAGCCCCATTAAATATGGAACACAATCTCAAAAAAAAAAATTATAACTTATCATAAAATTCAGTTGTTAGTAAAGAAAGGGTAAATGTCACGTCTCGAAAGAATGTGTATGCTCTAGGCGTCTTATGAATGATTTTCGTCATGCGACAGACTTTTATATTTGCGAATTAGATGCTGACTAATATGCTTGAATGATGCACGTAAAAGCTATTGTGCTTGAATACATATTTTTTATTGTTTAACCTCCATGAAAAAGGTAACCCCTTCTCCCTATATACGAGAGCTTGGGACAGCGTAAGACCCGATTCTTTTTGTCCGTGACACTAAGCTCAACTCAAGTAACATAATATTTAACTTTACAAAATATGGAAATCTAAAAATAAAACAAAACAATATAACAGCAATCGACGCTGACATGTCAAAGTATTATTGGTGGGGTGATCTTTGATCGGAGTAGGTTTTGTTTGTAAAAATGAATCACCATTTGGCATTTTCTAATGAGAAAATTACACATACCTCTTCTAAAGTATGCACCTTTTGCACATACCTATTATGAAATATGCACATTTTGCACATACCTACCCTAAAGTATGATTTGTTACTTTTGGCTACCCTAAAGTATGTCACAAAACTTTCCGTCCATTATTTCCGTCAAAGTTAACGGAATATTCCCAAAAATCAACCATGTGCTCAGTACATGACCAATTTTTTTTTTGAGATACCAAAATTACCCTTCACTATACTACCCTTCTTCTTCATCAAGAACATGTTCATCATGTTTCGCCGAAAAATTCAT
>JAYMTA010005591.1:0-11250 GCA_036897625.1 Pelargonium cotyledonis | reverse complement strand
TCTTTTTTTCCCCTGTTGGTCCCGATCACGGGAAAGCCGTCCGTCGATATCGCCGCAATTTATGCTCTCGACAAGGAGCTGGGAAGGGGTCAGTTTGGTATCACTTTTCTCTGCACCGAAAAGGCCACCGGATTGAAATATGCTTGCAAGTCCATCTCGAGGCGAAAACTGGTGACCGAGAAGGATATTGAAGATGTGATGAGGGAGATTTTGATGCTCCAGCACCTTACTGGGCAGCCCAATATTGTGGAGTTCAAGGGTGCTTATGAGGACAGGCAAAACCTGCATTTGGTGATGGAGTTGTGCTCCGGCGGCGAGCTTTTCGACAGGATCATAGCCAAAGGGTCTTACTCGGAGCGCGAGGCTGCGTGGATTGGTAGACAGATTGTGAATGTGGTTCATGTGTGTCACTTCATGGGGGTGACGCACAGGGACTTGAAGCCTGAGAACTTTTTGCTGGCTACCAAGGATGTGAATGCTCCTCTCAAAGCAACCGATTTCGGGCTCTCTGTCTTCATTGAGGAAGGTCAGTGATCATGATTCATATGGCTCAATCCTTCCAATTGCAATTTCATATGCAAGTTTAGCTGAGAATTTGATATTTTTACTTAACTTGGTTTACATGTGTTAAATGGATTGCTGCAAGTGCAAGTTTAGTTTGTTGCACAATTTACTCCATTATTTGTTCTTAAAGAATTGCTTGATGATTCTACATGAGTACAATTATACATGTGAACATCAAATCCATTCCAGTATATACAGATTTCTCCAGATGCCATAATGGGTCAATAGGCAAGTCAAGAGGAAAGGGACAGGTCAACCAAGTCAATGCCTTTTGATATATTAAAGGAAGACAATACAAAGTACAAACAAACACATTATGGTTGATGCTTATTCACACTTCATAATGGACAAAGATGTTCCAGCCTCTTTAGCAATAACAGGGTCACTTTTCTTTCCATTTATTTGGTCTCATCCTTCTTTTTTGATATGACATTTATAAGATAATAAATGGCTTGGATGGTACCTAGAGATTTTTAGAATGGTTAAAAATAGCTACCAGGTTTGTTCAGATCTTTGTTTTCTGTCTTATGAAACTTTCACTCCCAGGAAAATTTTAATATCTCTAATGAAAAACCTACGGAAGAGCATATAAGATCTTGGTTGTCTCGCCTTTACCTTCGTAGTTTCTATCTCTTATGAGTTACAAGATACGATATAAACATAAATTCATTGGATTATGCACTTAAAAGCACGCATTTGTTGCTCTCTCGTTTCCTTTCATATACTACTGATCACAGATTGAAAACAATTATTCAGGGAAAGTGTACAAGGACATTGTTGGAAGCGCTTACTATGTGGCCCCAGAGGTTTTGGGGCGAAACTATGGTAAAGAGATAGATGTTTGGAGTGCTGGAGTCATTTTGTACATTCTTCTCAGTGGAGTGCCTCCATTTTGGGCTGGTAGGTGATTTCTGTATATGTCTTGCAAGAACAACAAAGTATTGCCTTACCCATCTTCTTAAGTCTTATTTTTTTAAGTGGATGCATTCTCAGAGACCGAGAAAGGGATATTTGAAGCAATTCTGGTTGGTAATCTTGATTTAGAAAGCTCGCCATGGCCATCCATATCCAATGGTGCGAAAGATCTTATTAGGAAAATGTTAACGAAGGAACCCAGCAAACGAATTACTGCTGCCCAAGCCCTTGGTAAGTACATCATTGTCTGTACACAGTTTGGTTCAATTGGAAATCGGTTTGAATGGGTTAAAGCGCTTTATCCCCTCGAGGTCTCAGGTTTGAGCCTCAAGGTGTTGGTATTGCCGATAAAAAAAAGAGGACAAATTGTAGTGCAGGTGGTCTAGATGACAATAAGCAAATGTGTTCTGTTTAACTTACTATGTAACATTTGAACCAGAACATCCATGGCTCAAGGTAGATGGCGAACAATCTGATAAACCCATTGACAGTGCTGTTCTTATTAGGATGAAGCAGTTCAGAGCAATGAACAAGATGAAGAAACTTGCCCTAATGGTACGATTCTAGGGATTTTTGTATAGCTATTACGTTCTAGTAACGTATTTGTGAAACTGTTCTCTATAACTGAAGTTTTGATCCCTTGAATTAGGTCATAGCAGAGAACCTTTCAGAAGAAGAAATCAAGGGATTGAAACAAATGTTCAACAATATGGACACTGATGGAAGCGGTACAATCACATTCGAAGAACTAAAAGCCGGATTATCCAGACTGGGATCCAAGCTTACTGAAGCAGAAATAAAGCAACTTATGGATGCTGTAAGAGCTAACACAACTATCTAATTCTCCTAATTCACTATTGGAACAGAAATTATGCTTTGCTATATTGATAATTCTCAAAGCCCTCGAGAAATGTCCTTAACGGGTATACTTTCCTCTCTCAGGCTGACGTTGACCAGAACGGGACAATTGATTACATTGAATTCATTACTGCTACCATGCACCGGCACAAACTCGAGAGGGAAGAACACTTATATAAGGCTTTCCAGTACTTTGACAAGGATGGAAGCGGGTTAGTGCACTCCTTATATCTCTAATATGTGGTTTCCTCATGGCCTATATTTTCAAGATTCTGATACTTCCTCTATCTGGATCTTTATTCGGGTTCCATTGATTTCATATCATTTGATTTTCACCAGGTTTATCACAAGAGACGAACTTAGTCAGGCAATGACTCAATATGGAATGGGGGATGAAGCTACTATTGATGAAATCATCGACGATGTGGATATTGATAAAGTACTTTCTCCTGTAATGTAATTTCAAAACTTCATTTCTCTGACATGCCTAATTTCAATTATAATTATCATGCAGGATGGGAAAATCAACTATGAGGAGTTTGTAGCCATGATGAGGAGGGGGACACACGACTCTGATGGGAAACTGAAATAGCTGAATTGCTAATGCTAGCTATTCTAAGGGAGAAAGAAGAAAGATGCCGAGGAAGATAATAAATTAACACGGAGTACATAATTTGCATGTGCATGTTAAAAATGCTGTGAGTGAATCTCCATTGTTCCCATTCAGTAATTCATATTCTGTAAATTATAAGTATATAAAATCTCTTTGCATTGTACATCTGACATATATTGTTCTAATCTAATTCATATTAGTACCAATCCATCTTCCTTTCCCCTAATAACTTTACATCAGGCAAAGCCAATTTTATTATTTTCCTAGAGATGAAAAAAAAGGCAACTTAGCTGAAAAGAGTTGTCAGGTGGTCTGGATGCATGCATGCATGCATGAATGCACCATAATGTGCTGGATCTCTGTATGCAATTCTACTCGGCAATAAGGTAATGAGAAAATGACCATCATGTTAAGCTCACCAAAATTTTCTGCCAACAGAAAAAGAATACAGGTAAGGTCCAGATGAAGTAATATTTCTGTCATGCTGTGATGCAATTTCAAATTAGTACTAGTAAAATGAACCAGGAACCATCTCAGACTCTCAGTTGCTATCATTTTAAGGCAGCATCCAAAGAATCATGTTTCTTTGCAGCTTAGACATCAATGTGATGAAGTGTAGTCACACAGATTATGAAATGGCAATAGCAACAAACTAATCAATTACCTTTTCTAAACAATGGCTAGGAGGTTTATGTAAAATTGTGAACACGCATCCATTTCGTAGCGGACCACTTGTTCCCTTTCATCACAGGGCAACTACCTAGTGTAAACCAGGAAATCATTTACTTTAATTACACTTATTAACATGATAAATAACTTGTAAATGCAGTTTAATTTATTTAACACTAACCATGCAGACTTGATGGATCAAGTGTGGCATCAGGTTTCATGCTCCAAAATAGCACTGCATTACCCATTTTTGGTTTCACAGAAAGACCCTTTCTACCACATTCAGATAACTCATTCCACCAAGGCACGGAACTGATATTTCCCATTGCGTTAGGAAACACAGTCTCACCCCCTTCTTCAACATCTGACCTGCACCCATCGAAGAAACAGTCCGATAAGTGAGCACCAAACTTTTGTAAAACTGCACCATTTTGACAAAGAAGAAACTTACAAATACATAAGAAGAGTTGCCATCCGGTTGCCTCCATTCTTGACATTCAACTCATCAGCGAAGTAATCGTTGTGCGGGTCATATTTCTGACCAACTTCATAGCGGAGAACATGAATTCCCTCTCCATGCTCTGCAAATCGTATTGTTAGCCTAAAGATAAGGAATTGACAAGGTTGATACTCAAATATAGGCAACTTTTTCATATCTCATTCTCATACCTACTGGAATGAATGTCAATTCTGCTATCCTTTGTTCTATGTCCCTAATGATTTTATCTTGTCCTCTATCCAGAAACATTCCCGAGCTTGTACGGGCCCTGAAGGCAAGAAACACCTATCATCTTCGTAAATTACTGCAAAAACATATAATATTTGTGATAACATGAAGAAAAAAGTGAAGATGGAAAATATAAGAACCTGCTATCTTTACTCAAACCCGTTATGCTATCTACCACTTGTGACATCACCATATGAGGTGTAGCAAGGGCTATTAAGTACTCGCATTCTTCCTTAGTCTGTAACAACACAATGTCAAATGAATTCAGTAACCTAAATCTATACCATAACTATGAAATCAAACATAACGAACCAGTTCTCGGAAATTGATTAAACAAAAAAAAACTAATCAATAAGACGGAACGTGATCATCATAAACATCAATCAATGTTTCAGAGAACGAACCAAGAAATTGTGGACAAGGAAAGCCCTAGGTTCCCAAGAGGACAAGACTTCAAGCCACTGCTCTCCTCTCTCCCCCAACCCATAGCCACTGCTCCAATACACCAAAAAATACATCAATCTGAAGCCAATCAATACCTCATCAACAAAACAGTAACAGACGATAATTAATGAAATGTACCTTTCAGATGTTTTGCGCCGGTAAGAAGTGATTTCGTTCGGAGAAGACTCATGGTTGCTCGCCGGTAGAGAGACAATACCGAGAGCCAAGAGAAGCACCGTGAACATGAAGAAAATGGTCAGGACGAGAGTAATTCTGGAGCCACGCTTGCTGAGCTGCCTCAGGTTCCTACCCTTCTCCATCTCTGTGAAAATCAAGGTCCACCGGAAAATTCACCCTCCGATTTCTTCTGATTTGTGTCTCGGAAATGTGAAAGAAACGAAGCTCTCTGCAGACTGACTTTGACCACGCTGTTTCACTGATTTTTGATTGCTACGGCTATATATAACTTGAAGAAGACCACGAAATGTCCAAACTAACCTATGCAGAACCCAAGGCGTGGCAGTTTGGGTAGGTTAGTTGATGGGTACTTTGGTCATTTAAGCTCAGCTCCATGTTTTTGCCTTGGTCGGGATCGCTTGTGCCACAGCACCAGGTTTTGGTTTTTACTTTTGAGTTATTTATTTATCCTAATTAGTATCGTTTGAATTTAAATACAAATTTGAAATCTACCCTATGATTTTTATTTTCCTTTTTTCTTACCTTTGGTAGAATAGAAAAGCATATACTTTTGGAGATTAAAATATGAGATAAAATATTTATTTTTTTGGCGGAACAGTCCTGAATTTAAACATTTTAACAAAGACTCGTGATCTCATCAATGGTTTAGTTTGAATAAAATAATCTTTGACTTAATAACCATTTGTCAATCAATCCAAATGTAAAATAAATAATTATAACATTTTATTGAGACATAGACCCGAGTATTGTTGGGTTAAAAATTAGTCGGACATATAAAGAAGAGAAAGCTAGGAGCGGACCGGAGGAGGTTGAACATGGGCAATCAATTGCAACACATAATTTAAATCTTTAGCCTGACAACAAGAGGACTGTAAACATTGTGTTCTCCATCTGACCAAATTAACTTTCCAAATACATAATCTGTAGGCCTATTCTCATTGTCCTTAGGCTTCAAGATAATCTTGTACTTCTTTTTCTGACCCAATTCCGTAAAAGTCAATTTGGAGGGTTTAATTGAAACGGATACTCCTGTTGGTGCCTTGACAGCTACTTTGTATGTGCTCGGGGAAGCTACATTCCTAAGAACTCGAGTCACAGTCATTGAGTCGCCGAGCTCAGGAATGGTGATCGACGGGTAATTGAAGTCCTCAAGCTTGAATGACTTGCGACACTTGAAAGGTTTGTGGAAGAACAATTTCATTGTAGTTTCGTTGTATCCGAGCGTGCATAGAAAGTTCAGGTAATCTTTGACGGATAAATCATACACAAGTCCAGGATCCATTGCCTTGTTTGGATTCACATGTCCTGCACCATAAGCGAATGGAGTCGCCGGAATCAAATTGGTAGTGTTTACCGCCTGTAATGGCTTCATGTCGCGTTGTTGTGTTTCCGCTGCAAACAAACATTTCCAGCATGAAGACGACAATTGAAGAAGTGCTAAAACAAATGCATATATGTGTTCTCTTAAATAGCGGCGCTCAAACCTGTAGTCATCATTGCAGATTGTATAGCTGCGGGGCTCCAGGTCGGATTAATTGCCTTGAGAAGGCCAGCAATACCAGCAATATGAGGGCATGCCATTGAAGTTCCTGTCCATAATTTAAAAGGGATCCCGCGAAAAGGATCACCTCCTAGCTCCATAGGATTGTCTGCTTCACTGGTAGCAGCAAGGATATTCTCTCCTGGAGCAACAAGATCAGGCTGAAATAGACCCACCCGTGAAATGTATTACGTATGTACATGAGTCACAATCACTATATATAAGGGATAGATAAATACATAAGGAATAGGTTACTAGAATTAACAGTTCAAGAAAGTTGCATAAAAACCTTGAGGAGTGTTGGGTAAAAAGGATTAGGTCCTCGGGACGACATTGACAACACAACAGGAGATGGCTTTATCCCCAATTCTGTTTTTGTATAAATGATGTAACCCAATGGATTCCTGTAAAGTGCAAAATCATGAGTTAGTGAGAGAGTTCAAATTTGTGTGTTAAGTTTACAACAATGAGATTAACTCAGTTGAAGATAAGTAATTACTTGGTAGAATTCAGGTAATCAATCAGAGCTTCACCATCATATTGACAAATTACTGAAGTAGGAAGGAAATGATATTCAACTCCTTTACCGATTCTAGTTGTTTCTTTCATAATAATCATTCCGGCAACACCCTGGCCAATTAACTCCATTTCATCAACAAATTCATTACCATGACAAACCAATATCTTCCCTTCAACCTTCTGGGGATCAAGGGCACCAGGTAAACAATTATCACTGCTCAGTTCAAGACACGTTGAAAACAATACTTTTAGCAACCACAGCCATCACAGGATTATAAAAATAACTTCAAGCTTTACCCATTTGGAAATATAACAGTATACTCACGCTTCTTCAGCACTGGCATTAATAGCTTTAGCATCAATGCCGGTAATCAGTGGATAGAACGATTTCTTCACTAAGAACGCGCTTGACAAGCCTACTCCCTTTAAGTAGTTATAATGTGCATTAATTAGTACCAAAACGAATATATATCATGCAATATGCACACATGTAAATGATGCTTTCATGACTTATTGAGTTATTTAGCTAGAGTGACATTACGCACCACAATAATCTTTCTGTTACCAAGAACAATGAAACTTGTAAAGCGTCTGTCAATGGTACTAGCACCAACCGTGATCATCCACGGAGCCACATTAGTTATAGTCTCTGGTTCAGGTCCTTCATTGCCTCCTGCGGCAACCACAACAATGCCCCGCTTAACTGCATGAAAGGCCCCTATAGCCATTAAATCTTGAGAAAGATCTTTGGCTGCATTGATGCCTATCCCTATTGACAAGGAAATAACATCAACACCATCAGCTATTGCAGCATCTAACCCAGCCAATACATCAGAGTCGTCACATATATCGTCTACTTCTATAGCTCCACATATCTTGTAAGCAGCCACACGAGCCCTCGGTGCTCCACCTTTTGCAGTGCCATAGGCTTGACCAAAAACATTTGCCCCGGGAACAAAACTACCACCTGCTGTTGATAGTGTGTGGGTCCCGTGGCCGTGGTAATCTATTGCAGTATTGTAATAACTCTTAGGTTTGCAGCCTGGCGTTAAAGAACAATTTGCCAGATAGCCTTGGTTAAAGTATCTTGCTCCGATCAGCTTCCTATAAATGCCATCACAATATGTGAAGAATTTATAATTTATAGGTTTATTTAGTTTGTACTGTGTTGGGAGTGAAAATATGTACCTGTTGCAACCTCTTGTTCCATTTTTGGTCTTAACTTGACAAATTCCTCTCCACCTGGATGGGACAGGACCCATTCCTTCATCATTAAAACTCTTTGATTCTGGCCAAATACCTAGTACAGCCCCATTATCATGTTACATTGAAAGATACACCATTAGAATTAGAGAGATATAAATGTGACTTAAAAAAGAAAATTTAATGTCGACACAGTTAATCACCAAAGGAGAATAAGAAATTTTAAAATTTTGAAGTACTAATGGAGATCAAAACATACCCACATCAAGATTTGCAATAATTACATCTTCACCAAATCTTGCTCTATCCCAGATTGTACCACGAGGAACTTCTCCATTATTTCTCTCTAATCCGAGAAATTCCCATGACCTTGTTGTCAGTGGTTTTATACTTGCCTCGCTTTCCATAACTGAAATGACATCTGGGTGCTCTACAGTGGAATTATATACAGTCACAAACCGCAATGCAACACTCCAAGATGCACATAAATGTGAAAATTTTAACTATAGATTCAGTAATCATATGTACATGGCAGATGGACCCATAAAAGATGACTACAAAACATACAGAGTGATGCATAAATTATTGTAAATTGAATTTGTAGTTCCTGCCATGAAAGAAAACATTGCTAACAGAACAATATTTCTTACTTGCAAGGTTGAATGCTTCGTCTTCTTCAAGGACTGCAGCAAAGGCATTGACATGCATGGCATAACTGTAATGAATTCTTCTTTTTGATTTGACCTTGCTGCATGTATAGGAAAATTAAACAATATGTGCAAGTTAACCCTTCATTACAAGGAAAAGAAATAACTACCTAAATTCAACATCAAAAGATAAGAGTACCTCCCCAAGAATGATCCCAGAAATTCATGATGAGAGCTTTTCACTTGATCAACATCAACAAATTTAGGTTCCACATCGTGTGAATGTGATCCTAAACATACTATATAAGTCTGTGAAAGGAAAAGATGTAGAGGTTAAGCCAACATATCAAACGAGTATCTTTAATTCATATATAGACCAGCCAGAAAGAAGTTAAATTCCATAAGTGCAGGTAAACACAAAAGCTAAACATAAACCCGTGATATAATTAATCTTAAACCCCAAATATACAGGATTCATCACCGTATTTGGAGTTATGAGAAAACACATTGTAATCAACATCGAAATAAAGAAAGAATGTTCGTGCCTTTTTGGTGGCTAGGGCCCATCCATGCAATAGAGTGAAAATTAAAAATTGAAAGAACACAAATGAGAAATTTAGCAACTTCATTGCTAATCAACTCTTATTGTGTCTAAGGAGAGGACGTATCAAGTGCATAGCTTTCTCATGTTTATATGTCTCTGTTTTTTCCTACGTTAAATGCAGAAGCAGTTGCATAACATCAATATGTTCTGTAATGAGTTTTATTACAGCAAGGGTTCTAATCTCTAAACACATTTCTGTCACCATCTTGTCAACCAGACATTTTCACATAAAAATAGTTTGTTATTTTTAGTTCAACAATTAGCGGCCATTATATAGGTATCAAGCTGTTGGCAAAGAATCCTGGGTTGTAAGAGAAATTTTATAATTATAATTTTGGATTTAATTTCTTAAGAAACATTTATAAACAAATAAATGAATAAAACAGAATTCAACCAGAAAATAAAATAAGAGAATGCTACAATGTGATTAACCCAGATATAGTAAATATAATGCTTAACTAGATTTATACAAACAAGATTAATTTTTCTCTGTTTTCCCACCATCCAAACAGGTGTTTCCCATTCCCAATTCTAATTTCACAGTAGAAGATGCATTTTCTTCGGTAATCATACAAGACAACACAATCATACACATCAATTTGCAATACACTAAGAGAGGGTTCGAGATAACCCTAATCAAATCAAGGTCGCCGTCAATCTCCGCCACCACGCTCCTTCTCAATCTGCTGCCTCTGCATCTCCGCGAGCGGGTTGAGAGCTGAATGCACGTCGTCCCTCCCGCCGATCATCAATCGGGTGTCAATTTCCGGGTCGGTCTCGAACCGGGCCGCATCGAACTCCTTGCGGGTGTTGTTTCTGAGCAATGTCCCGCCATGGAACCAGTCTCAATGATGATTTTTATTTATTTAATTATCAATGTTTAGTACATACGATTATATGTATTTTATAGCTATTATATTTACTCACGTGCATTTTATTTATATATGTTTTACAGGTTTGTTTACATTTTATGCATTTTGTTTTGTAGTATTTACGAATTTTTGTTCGCGCGGAATTTGAGTTTTTTGTTGTAAAAAAAATCATCTGCACAAGGGAGGATGACGATTGAACATGTTTGCAATAATGTGGTAGGCTTGCGGAGGAGAGAGATTAAGATAAGTTATGAACTTGTTTCGTTTGATCCATATAGTTGTTTCTTAACGTCATTTCATTAATCCATATAGTTGTTTCTTAACGTCATTTCATTAATTCTTTATATTCATATGTACTTATACGTGACTTTTGGTCTAATTTGATTGTTATGTATATAGTGAGAATGTCACACGGACCACGAGAAAGAAGAAGTTGAGGTAGAAGTATGCAGATATGAACAAGATGAATGAGATGTCTCGTTAGATTTTTAATAAAATTTGATTTTAATTATTGGAATGAGAAGTGGGGGACTTGGACTCAATCAAAACTCACCGGAGCAATCACGATGTAACTGATGTAGCACGAATGCTTATGCTTTTGCCCTTCCTAACCACGCCAAGAAAAAGAGTTACAAATTTTTTTTATTACCAAATTGAAATGACTTTAAAGTTGCGTTTGGATTTTTTTATTTAGTCATATACATTCATGAGTTCGAATTGTTGTATTCCTATACACAGAAAGAGATAGAGTTTTGTTTTTGTTACTAAAGAAAGATTGTACATTATGTGAATAAAATCATGGAAAATTCTAAGATAAGAGTGAAGAGAATCGAATTAACTGACACGCACATAATATGTCGACACGATAATATTTATA
>JAYMTA010005590.1:0-11255 GCA_036897625.1 Pelargonium cotyledonis | reverse complement strand
GTAATTGATGTTCTTAGCATCTCTGATTAATAAAAATAGCATCATCGTACTTGGTTTCAGTTTTTAGTAAGCAAACTTGAAATCTTAAACTGGAAATTGGCAAGAACTTGAAAAAAAAGTGTCATTTCAATGCAGACTTGACTTGGTGCATGTGTTTAGTGGCATGAACGTAAATTTGTGCGTGTGTTTCGTGAGTTTTTGCGTATTTCATGGAACGTTGTTGGATGGGGTTAGGTGAGGCATTTCAGCTAACAAAAATGGTGTCGTTGTGCACGTGTTTTTTGTTGGATGAGGTTAGGTGAGGCATTTCATCAAACACCTTTCACTCACTGTGTTAACGAAAGTGACAGATAAAAAATGGATGGAAAAAATTAATGCGCATCCAGGGAATCGAACCCTGGTCAGTACCGTGGGAGGGTACTATGATACCACTACACCAGATGCGCTTTCTGAGTCGTTAAACACCTCCATATTTATTGATATAAATGTACATGAGCAAAGCAAAGCAAAAGCAATGGATGGTGAGGAGTTGATACTTGATAGAGCTCATTCGTGGGTTGTCGAGAATTCCCTGCATTTGATTGTGTTCACAACCGTGTCGTGTCTGTATTCAACTATTCAACACAATGACTAAATGCGTCATGTTTGTGTTGAATCGTGTTGCACGCATTTAGTCTTCAGCACGAATGGCTAACTCTACCATCAATTGAGTTTTGTAATAGCATTTTGGGCTGAGTGAGGTATTAACCCAACAAACTGAAGAAATGGACAAAGCCCATCATTGTAGTATGAGTTGATCCTAAGACGACACAACTTCTAAAACTCATGGCAAGAAACAGAACAAATGAGGAGCAAGTAAGAAACAGGATAGAGGCTCAGATGTCGCTGGACCTGAAAATAACCAAACCCGACATGTTGATCGACAGCACTAGATCAATTTCGGAAGGTACTATACCAGGTAACGAGGCCTTTGACATGGACTGAATTCGGGCTCTCTAGACAAGGAGCCTTATTAGTTCTGAGTTCTCTTATTTTCGGTGTTCTTACATGCGAACATATTCATAACATTGGTTTATGAAAACTATGTCTCACCCGAACTTCTCGTGATTCGCATTTAGATTGCTATAGCAAAGCCGATTTCCTTAGTTTATAAAGATTATGTCCCTCTCGAACTTCTAGAGTACTAGTGCTTTGGATTAAGCTTGTTTTAGCAAACCTGATTTGTCTAGTTTATAAAACTTATGTACCTCTCGAACTTCTAGTGCTTCGGATTAAGATTGTTACAGCAAACTTGTATTTCCTAGTTTATAAAAATTATGTCTCTCTCGAACTTCTAGTGATTCGGAATGAGATTCTTATGGCAACCCCGATTTTCCTAGTTTATGAAAATTATGTCCCTCTTGAACATCTAGTGCTTCGGATTAAGATTGTTATAGCAAACTCGATTTCCCAAATTTTTTATGATAGTAGATGATCTGTTTTGGCCAAGAAAATAAAGCAAAAAACTATTCTGAGTGCCAAATGCTGTCACAAATCACTCAGTCCTAAAGGCCTTTCAGAGTCATTGGATTGCTTAAAGTTAGCTAAAAAAGTTAGATAAGCTCCATTAACCTATTTTCTTTTTATATAGAAAAATATAATTTTGTTCCTCCAACTCTTCATTTTGTTTCAAACTGATACCTTTTTTTTTGTCAATTTTGCCCCCAAACTATTTAATATTGATTCAATTTCGTCCCAAACAATGGTGTTTTGTTATGAGTTGGTCTAATCCATACCGGAGTCATCAAATGAGATTGACGCGCCAAACTTTCATGATTTTTTCTTGTCGACGTGGAGCTTATACGGTAGCTTATACGGTAGCTAAGTTTACTGATGAGATCAATCCGATCCAAAATGATCTCAATCATAATTTAGCTAACTCAAACCTCACATGGTTATCGCATCAACAAGAAAAATATATTATGTCAGCTTAATTTGAAGCACCATTATAAATTAGCCCAATTCAATTCAAAACAAAATAGAATAGTTAGAGGCCCAAATTGGATAGCAATATGAAACAAAATGAATATTTAGGGGGCCAAAATGAAGCATTTTCCTTTTATGTAAGTTGTTTGATACTAATATACAATGCTATCTTTTGCTCAAAGTCATGCACGATTCTCTGTCATCTTCCCATTTGCAACTACATGTCATGTTCACTACCTCAATTATAAATATCTTGGTTGGTGCATATATGTGTAAAATTAAAGCTACTTGTGATCTTATTAAAGACAGTTTCTTAATTGGTCTTTCAGATTTTGGCATGCATATTGAAAAAAAAAACCAAGTGTTGGTGTGCTGGTGAATCATAAATGCAGCAGTTATATACAGAAATGAATACGCTGGTTTAATATAATTTGATCCAATGCCGGATACAGTGGGGACAATGGTATTTAGTTAAATTGAAATTCCAAGCTACTTTCTGGGTTTATTATGAATTTGACATTCATAGCAGATACATCTTTAATTTGCCGCTCACAATAAATAAAAGACTGAATTCATGTTTGTGAATGGATCGATCAAAGTTGACAAAATATAAACACATATTTACACTCACCTACCAAGATAATATATGGGGTGGGTCTTGTGTTAATGAGATCATATAATAGGTTTTTTATTTTTATTTTTATTTTATAATATAGGTGTAAATGTTTACATGATATTGTATATAATATATATATATATATATATATAGGTATTGACGAGTTCAAGTCTAATTATTTTTGGCATAGTCTAAGTCATTAATCAGGTGATGACATCTTATTAAAAATCTTAGATTCGGTGGGTCGCTGCTATGCTCCCACTAATTTATTTGAGTGGGTATGAATGAAATTTAATAAGGTGACATCACCTCATTAATTTGGCTTAGCCTATAAACAAATATATACTGTCTTATTTAAAAAAATAAAAATAAGTTCCATATTTTATTTTCAAAAATACGTACATGTGCCATGCGCACGAGATGGAGTATCATAGGTTATTAAGTTATATCTTATCTTATTTCATCATGCGAGGAATGAGAGGAGGCACTAAGAAGTGTTCAAGAAGTCTTGGTCACGTGAGTCAAGTTCTAGAAGAGTCACAAAGTGAAACCAGGTGAGAACACTCGTTGTCCTGAGAGATACACAATATGCTCACAATTATGAGAGGTAACACCAGTGTGAGTCCTGGACGATAGGGGATAATTTTGGTGCCATGCACGAACATGACTAGGACACGCTCAACCAACAATAACTGGCGTAAGTTCCCCCCTCCCCCCGCGGATATGTGAAACCTTATTCTATGTGTTTTTTGTTCAATTTAACATATATAATAGGGCATTAACAAAATTATTTTTTGCATTTTTTGTCGTAAATATTTTTATTATTATTATCTATTATCAATAGTAGCATGCCTTAAGTATCGGTTAGAGTTGAATCAAACTAATGTTAAACGTGTAGTTGTTTTGTGATCGAAATACATGTATACATCATTAATTATTAGTAAATCATAAAATTATTTAGAAACAAAATTATATTTTAAGAAAATTGTGCATTTATTTCAAATAAGAAGTATTAAAAACAGAGATAAACTTGAGACGAAAAATTAGTTAAGGTGGGGACATTCAAAATTGATTATGTAAACCAATCTGCAGCTCGCAATTAAGAAGATAGTGACACACTGACACTGAATGATTTTAATGGTAAACAAGCTCATAACCAAGAAGCTGACAAATTGCCAACCCAGAAATATACATTAATTCCCTATATATCATCACAAATGCACCATAAATTCAGAGCTACTATATGCTCATTAATTCCCATCAAAATCATTTATATAGACAGGCCAACAAATTTTTATTTTTCTGACAATATTTCTCCCCTAAAAAGAACGTTATTTTAAATCTCGTCCAACAAATTTCACCACAAACCATCGATAATGAGACTCAAACTTGAAACCTCACAGAGAATCTAAAATGTTTTAACCACTTGACTTTTGTAAAATATTAAAAATAAATAAAATAAAATAGAGGTGAGTAAATTAATATAAAATTAAGTAAATTAGACACTCAAAACAAATACATAATTGAGAATAATGTATATGAGTCACAATTATGTTAAGTTTAGACTAAGCTAAGATCATGAGGGAATGACACCTCATCTAATATGATCCATACACACCCCATGAATTTGTAGAAGCGGAACGATCCGCTGGATCTTTTCATTTTTAATGAGGTGTCGCGCTCTTATTGATGGTTTAGCATAAGCCAAATAATATTTAGTATAGGCTCGGCATCCTCTACATAATTTTAAATAAGCAAAACTATGTCTTTTGGGTGTTTAATATACTTAATTTTAAGTAAAATGTTCACTTTCATTTTAACCCATTAAGAATGACATCATTGTGATAATTATAATTAGCTTTTAGTGATAAAAAGTGATGGTTTTGCTTGTGATATAGCAGAAGCATGGTAACAACAGAGTTGAGTGTAGCTGAAAGTATGTGTGCTATGCGGGCCTATATATATGGACAGCATGTTTGGTAATAACGTTATACAATCCAACACAAACAAGATATGTATATGAATATATAGGACAAGATTAATACAATAATTAAATAAGACGTGTTGACATGACAAAATACAATTGACAAGAACATGAGACAATACATTTATCACGATATATAAAACCAAAATGTTTGATCGACAAAACATTAGGCACGATCCGAACTGAAATTTGATGTGCATGTTGTTATAATTAATTACTTCCTCCGTTTTAAAATGAGTCTCTTATTTCTATTTTTTTTTTTTTGCAAAAATTAAAAATTATAAGATAATTTAGTGTGTTTCCAATATAACCCTCACTTTCCCACCTACACCGGTACCTCGTGTGCAGATCTGCCCATATGCATAAGTGATAAGGGTAATATGAGACAAACAATAATAAAATAACCTAAAAATAGAAACAAGACACTCATTTGGGAACAAAAAATTTAGGCAAACATGACACTCATTTTGAGACGAAGAAAGTAATTCACAATTATATCCTTGAATGTGCATGCTGAATATGTTGTGTGTGTCACGACATGAGTACTTAATGATCGTGCATGTGTGTTTTGGAGCATTAACCCGACCGCAACACAACTATTAAACATGTGGCTTTATCCAACACAAACACGCAATGATTACAAGACGCGTGAGTACAAACACGCTAATTTGTGTCTTGTATTGTCTTATGACTAATCGAATCATACTAATTTCTCATTGAGTTTGTGTTGTGTAACAACGTGAAAACACTATATAGTGTCTCATGATACAAAACAAGACTAATTTATTTTAAGTGATCTTGACTCCTAATCAAGTTTTCAATTCATTTTTTACTGGTGTTATAAAATGGACAGTCACTTTCAAAAGATGCTACAGCACAAACACGCTAATTTGTGTCTTGTGCTGTCTTCTGACTGATTGAATCATACTAAATTCTCATTGAGTTTGTGTTGTATAGCAACTTGAAAACACTACAGTGTCTCATGATATAAAACACGACTTTATTTTTAACGATCTTGACTCCTTACAATCAAGTTTTCAATTCATTTTTTACTGGTGTTATAAAATGGAC
Source organism: Pelargonium cotyledonis (assembly GCA_036897625.1). Lineage (NCBI taxonomy): Eukaryota > Viridiplantae > Streptophyta > Magnoliopsida > Geraniales > Geraniaceae > Pelargonium > Pelargonium cotyledonis. The sequence continues at coordinate 5,619 of JAYMTA010005590.1, read as the reverse complement.
ATGATCACTTTTAGTGAAATTATAATTAATTAATTAAAACACCTAATCTCAACTTATAAGTTTTATGTTAACAAATATATATAATAAAAAAAAAGGAAAATAAGCCTCTTGTTTCAATTATTAGTCATCATGTAGAAATTAATTGACTGTGTGCTATATTGGCACTTATCTTCAATGCTTCACCCAAACAAATTAAGGAGTGATGATTTACATTCACACCAACCCAACCAACTATATCATACCATGGAATGAGAACAAAGAGACTCACGTGACATGGGTCACGTGACCTTTGCTGATGTGTCACATTCCTAGTGGTTCATTACGTGAGGATGTGACGTGTCATCCACATTAGATGCTCTCACTCATCTAGCTGGAGCTTCCGCTTCTCTTTATAGCCTCCAAATCCAACACCTCACTACCTGTAGCTTCTATTCCTAAGAAAACAAACATCTCCTCTTCCACACCAACATGGCAACAAAACTTGATGTTCCTCAACAGCTCTCAGTTCTTGAACCTCTCCAATACCAGGTGAGTTAGGTCAACAATATATTATATTCAATCAGCCTCAAAATGAGTGTCTTATTTTTCTTAAATTTTTGTCACAATATAAGTGTCATTTTTCAAAAAAGTTAGTTAGACATTGTCAACAATATCCTTATAATTGTCTTGAATTATAATCGTTTTTGTTTAATTCATTGCAGATGTGGTTCTTAAAAGTTTCAATCCACTGCGAAGGATGCAAGAAGAAAGTCAAGAAAGTGCTTCAATCCATTGATGGTGCGTATAATATGTTAGCAAATAAAGTAAAACGATACAAACTCATTGCATGAATAAGTTCACAAACGCTGACACGACATTTAATTGACTCTTACATTGTTTGCTGACATGTAACGTTTGTGCATTTCAGGTGTGTACACGACGACCATCGATGCACAGCAGCATAAGGTGACCGTGACCGGAAATGTGGACGCCGGGACCCTTCTGAAGAAGCTGCATAAATCCGGGAAGCACGCCGAGCTCTGGCCTGAAATCATTGTGATCAAGCCGGAGAAGAAGGACAAGGACAAAAAATCTAGCAGCAAGTCCAAGAGCAGCAGTCATGACAAGGACAAGGACAAGGACAAGCCCAGCAAGAAGGAATCAAAAAGCAGCAGCAAAAAACATCATGATTATGACGACGACGGCGACGATGTTCAGGTTGTTGCCGGAGATGTTGATGATGATGATCATGATCATGACGGTCACGAGGTTGAGAAGAAGAAAAAGAAGAAATCAAAGGATAAATCTATTTCCAAGAAATCGTCCAATCACGGCGATGACAATGCCGATCACGACCACAAGTTGCCGGTAGTGGACGGCGGGAGCGAGGAGTCCGGCGGCGATAACGGGGAGGACAAAAAGATGAAAAAGAAGAAGAGTAAAGGGCAAAACGGTAATCCTCCGAATGGCGGCGGAGAAATTAAAATTCCGGGAGCTGCCGATTTCGCGGGGTTTCCGTCTGGTGCAGCGGTTCAAACCCTCCCACCTCTACAACCGGTGAATCAGGACCGTCCATTTCAACAGGTGTATTATCCGACTCCTGCGATGTACGGTGTGAGCTATAACACGGCGTATCCAACAATTTCCTCTTCCTATTATGCCCCTACCTTTAGTTCCATGCACGCAAACACATACCTCCCGCCGGTGATGTACTCGCCGTCCAATCCGATCGGAACGTATAGTGAAGAAGAAGAAAATGCATGCTCAATCATGTGAACGGGGATCGTCTAGATGTTAATTTAGGACAATAATTAGTGTAATGAGCTAATTAATAGTTTGATTAATCAATTAGTATAAAATTAACTAGGGTATTAGAATAATAATAAGTTGGGGTGTGTGTGTGTGTGTGTGGATGGGTTGTATTCAAAGTTTTTTAGACATGGTTTACTTTAATTGTTAGCTACTTTGGTTTGTGCTTAATGCAAGTAAACAATTAGCTTCCTTGTCATTTTGTTTACAAACATAATTATACAAATAACATTATTAAGAACCTTATTAAGACGATTAGCACATTATAAATCGATAATATTGTATTGCGAAAAATTATTATCAAGCGTAATAGATTTTGCTGGTATAGTAGTTGTCAAATTTTTTCTCTAGATATCGTCCAACTCTTGATTATCTCAGATGTCTCAGTAGCTGCTTCCACCTCCTCCTTCCCGGTCAATAGGGAAAAAATGTTCAAGACTATTATTGAACGTATACATGGATTTTTTTCTTCGTTTTTGATTGTGTCGAACAAACATGATAAGAAAATGGTGGAAGTCCTTGAACTAGCTTGAAAATGGGCATGCATGAGGACAAAGACAAAAGAAGCAAAATTGCAATTACAAATTGTGACAATTTTGAAGGTAAACAAATCTTTCCCATATCCAAAATTCAGTACATTATAGTATTATACATGATGAATAAGTAATGATAAGATCTTCCTCTTTTAACTCGAGTCCCACAACATTTATATATATGGCTTCACCTTTTATGTTGTATTGTTACTATCACAATGTTTATATAGTAGAATATTCATGGTGGATTATACCTATCTTTTTCCATTTTACACTTCACATATTGTCACATATTCTTTATTAGATCCTCTTCTTAAGCTTCCTTCGCTGTTCAGATCAGGCTCACCAAGAGCCACACCAGACAAGTGATCTAAAATGTTTTGAATTTTGAAGTGATTTTATAAGAGAATCTTTCAAAGAGGACTCACCTTTTACCCCACAAAAGTCCTCCAAATATCAATGATGGATCAATTGAATGAAATTTATATGACTCGATCTGTATTAAAGTATCATCAATATGCTCATACGTAATATCGATAAATGATAAAGATTGATCGAGATTGATCTTTAAGTTATTTTAAATGACACAATCTCACACATCAACACTGATAAGAAAATATTTATTTAACCCATATTTAAACACATTAACTTCCGTTAAATTTGCGCATATATATGCGAATTTATGGGTGGCAAAAAGGAGAACTAGCTGGTCACTTTAAATAGTAAAATTTTGGTTATGAAAAGCTTAAAATGTTGTGATCGTTGTTGTAGGTTTTAATGTAGTGAGGAAAAATGAAGGAGTTAGCAAGTTGTGATGAGGACAAAATAAAGGTGAATACGTACTGATTATTGATGTTGAAATAAAATGAATTTCGAGAGCATATGTGATACTATTCATTCTAAGAAAATCAGAAACAAAGATTGGAAATTAAAGAGAATCTTTAGACCAAAAGTAGAGCTCATGTGTCATGAACATTGGAAATGATGACATTTTATTTTCATTATTTTTTTTTTTGAGAAAATATTATCTTCATTAATTAAGATCAACGGCACATTATACACTTCGTTACAAACATGCACAAGATAAGACTATATACTAGCACGAGTAACTAGATTTGTATTTGAAATATTCATAAAAACGATTAACTATCTTACAGTTTGTTAAAATTCTTACTTCAACATTTTTTTTTTGAAGGCAAACAAAGCTTTTATTTATTCCAAATCATGCAAAATACAAGCTTGAACATTGACAGGTAACTCATAAATTGAAAATAAATCACGCCCAGACATAGAATTGGGAAGACGAGCTAACTCGTGCGCAACCCGATTCGCAGAGTGATTCACAAAGGAGAACTCGACCTTGTCGAAAGAATCAACAAGAGTCAAACAATCACGAACCATTACATCACTCCCCGACCCAGCACCACCTCTCTGCATTTCTTTGATCAGTACCTGCGCGTCGGACTCCATAACCACCACTTTCCACCCCGTCGATCTCGCCCACTCCATAGCCTCCCTTAAAGCCCATCCCTCCGCCTCACCAACATCCAAGACCGCTCTCACTGTTTTACGACGAGCCCCCAAACAAATGCCATGCTCGTTCCTCGCCACCCACCCAACACCAGTCCAGCCTCTTTCCACAAACACAGCAGCATCCAAGTTAATTTTCACAACACCAGTAGCTGGTCTCACCCATTCCCGAGGAGGCCCCTGACCACCGCCCCTCCTCTTCTCCTCCTGCATCCGCGAGTTAGCCTCCAGCCAATCCTCAAAAAGGTCAGCCGTTAACTTCAAAATTTACTCCGGCGGCCAGCTTATATTGTTCCACACTTTCTCATTCCTAACACGCCACAAAAACCAGCACAATGTAGCAGCTCTGCCCACCACCACTCCCCCTCCTTCTCCATGACTTAATCCTACCAGAGATCAAAACTCCCACTGCTATCCCACCTAACCCCCACTTCACTCTTCCTCCAACACTCATCCACCACCCCACAGCCAAGTAATGCGTGCTCTACACTCTTGGGTTCCCTGTCACACACATCACAAAGAACCTCAACATACACTCGTCTCTCCCAAAACCTCACCTTCGACGGAACAAAACAATGGCAAGCACGCTACACAAAGATTCTTGCCTTAGCCGGACACTATACCTCCCACAACTTCTTCCATCGTCTTCTATCCCCAACCTCCTCCATCTCCAGCTCTTCATTTCTTCTTAGCCACCTATAAGCTAATTTCACCGAGTACTCTCTTCTCTTTTCCCACTTCCACCTCCACATGTCACTAATCTGTCTCCTGCTCAATAATATGCTTCCCACTGCATGCATGTCCTCCTGAGTCAGCAAATGGGAAATCAAGTCCCACCGCCACTCCTTCCTTCCCTCTTCGATCAGACATGCCACCGAAGCCTTCTCCCAGCCAACCGGAGCAAGACACCTCACTCTCATTCCATCAACCGAAGGTAGCCATGGGTCTATAAATATTTTCTCCGACCTCCCATCACTAATTCTCATGAAACAACTTTCTCTCAACAACGATTGCGCAGCCTGAATACTCCTCCAAAAATAAATTAGGTTTGAATCCACCGGAGAATCCATAAAAGAATTACATGGGAAATATCTCGCCTTCAAAACCCGAGCCAACAAACTATCGGGACGAGAAAAAATCCTCCAACCTTGCTTGCCAAGCAATGTGAGATTAAACTCTCTCAACTTCGTCATCCCAAGACCGCCACCACCCTTACTCGCACACAACCTATCCCAAGAACACCACCTCAAACCACTCGACCCTTGCGAACTCAAACCCCACTAAAACGAGTTCATCATGCGCTCAATAGCAGCACAAGTCTTAACCGGGATCAAGAATATGCTCATAACATAGTTAAGCAAAGCCTGAGCAACGGTTTTTAACAAGATTTCCTTCCCGGACCTCGACAACAACCGCCTAGTCCAACCTTAAAGCCTACCCGCCATCTTATCCTTGATGAAACAAAATACCTCATTCTTTTTCCGACCCATACTCACCAGCAACCCGAGATATCCATTAACTTCCTCCTCCACCCTTACCCCCAGCACCTCACTCACTGCATTCTTCAAAGAGCTTGCCACTCTAGAGCTAACGATCACAGTGGACTTGGCAAAGTTCACAAGCTGCCCACTAGCCCTCTAATAAATAGCCAATGTCTCCTTTATAAACTCCGCCTCCTCCGTTCCCGCTTTAAAATATAAAAAACTATCATCCGCAAAAAATAAATGAGAGATCGTCGGAGCTGATCTCGCCACCCTCCACCAGTGTA
>JAYMTA010005589.1:0-11255 GCA_036897625.1 Pelargonium cotyledonis | reverse complement strand
CACTCTCTTATCCTTTTCTGTGTTTACCCTCTCTGTATTCTCTTCTTCTTTCTTTGCTCTCAAAATAGTCTCTCTGCATATTTTTGCTTTTCCAAGAAGAATTGAAGTCAAGAAATTCTCTGTATTATGTTGCCCTCCAGAAAAATACTCTTTGTGAAATCAATTGGCCTCCCCCTTTGCTTGCTGCTGATGGCCATTTTTGTAGAGGAGATGGAGTGTTGAGATTGTGTGTAGGGAGGGAGCTAGAGTAGTGGTAGAGGGTTAGGATGGCTGATTTTGAGTGTGGAGTGTAGAAATAGGTTGAGTGTGGCAGTTGACCGGAATTGGCGGGGTGGAGAGGCTACTGCAGAGAGAGGAATGACAAGACATGATTTTGACTTGTCTCAAATTTGATCTAAAACGAATTACTTTGGTTCAAAATAAACTGAATCGAACCAGTTAAGTTGAAAGAAGAGATGGTTGAGTTGGGCTCATACTGTGAAAGTTAAGTGATTGGGCTTTAGAAAACAAAAGTGGGCCAAAAAGATGATTAAATTAATTCTTGAGAAAATGGGCCCAATAAGGAATAACAACACAAAAAACACACACAAATTAATTAACACAAGAAAATTAAATCCGACTATTATTTACTAAACACAACACAAGATCTAGTGAAGACGACACAAAAACGACAACTACACAAAAAAAATGAAAATCACAAACACCACTAAAATCGGCGAACACCCATACAAAAAAGAAACAAATAAATTTGAGTTTTAGTCTTGTTTTGTCCCGATTCAATATGATCATGTGATCTGAAAGGTCGGTTTCATTACTGAAAGTTTTGGGAACACTTATTAGTCGAGTACGAAATCGGGTGTTTACAGTCTTTTGGTGGAAAGCCTACAACTCAGCCCTTCTCTCAGCCCTTTCTCTCCACAAGAGGAAACTCTGTCAAGATCCTTCTTGCCCCAGATGTAAGCATACAGATGAATCAACAGATCATTTAATTTTCCATTGTTCCCTCAGAAAAGCTTGTTGGTTCGCTTCTCCTATTAACATTTTGATCTGACTCGATTAGATCCTGCTCTAAGTGGATATCTTCGGTTCTCGGTCTTGTTAAAAGTACAGACAAGGACACTCATCATCTTCTCTATTGGTCTACAACGATCGCCTGGGAAATTTGGAAAGCTAGGAACAATTTCCTCTTTAGAACTGAGCCGTTTCATATTCTTGCGCTCAGCTTTTGGTTGAAGATTTCTTCAAAATATACAAAGACAAGCTTCGTATTAGTCTCCTCTCTCAAAGCCCAAGACAAAGGTCCTAGTCTTTCAGGACTCTTTCAGGCCTTTATATGGCTATAGACGTGGATCTCTTTATTATCTGTGACGGCTCTTTTAAAGATAATCAGGCAGGAATAGGATGGGAGATCCAAAACAAAAGCGGGGATCTGCTTGCTAGATTTTGTAGTCCATCTGATGCTCCAAACGCTCTCATTGCTGAGCTCCAAGCAGTACTCAGCGCTTGCAACTTTATTATGGTTCAAAATTTATCTAATTTTTGTATTCTCACTTATTGTTTTTTGTTACACAAGGCGATCACTCAGCATGAGGAGAGTTTCAGTATTGGTTAGGCTAATTGCAGAGCGGCTGTGGCAGACATCACCCATGTAGTTTTCTCTTGCCCTCTCAATGGCAAACTTTTGCTTGTAAAAAGAATCATGGTCGCTGCTGCTCATCATCTAGCTAGTCTTGGTAGATTAGGTAGATCCAATTCATGAGTGTGTAATAATGTGAACTTTGTAAGTCTTTCCAATATCAATTGAACCTCTTTATTAGAATTAAAAAAAAAAAAAGATAAATGGCCGAAATGAATAGTCGATATGAATTTGAAACGGATTGACAATGATATTGATTCAATGATGAATGATAAATGGATTCCATTCCACTTTTCATAAGAGTTATGTGTACCAACAGCTATTGAAACAAGAGATTTAAGACACTTGTTCCATCGAGATATCAGATTTGAGTCTCACGGTATGTAGTTGATGGCGTGTGAGATATAATTCAAAAAAGTGGAAACGTAAATAAATAAGTAAATTATATGTATAGTTTTAATTTTAGATTTACATATGTAACTAAAACTACGTATATGCCCTTATAGCGGTTCAGTTCGGTTCAAATCATTGCGGGTTTAAAATTGGCAATTCCACATATTATGCATTTACAATTAGACCATAAAGTAAACCGCTATGTCTATTAATATACTGGTTTAAACTCAGTGTCTCACGGTTCAATTAGTCGGTTCATTTGCACACCCCTAAATTTTTTCTACATTTCTACTAGGCACAAGCACCTTCAGCTTGAGGCGGTTTTAAACCGTTACATCACATGTCCTGAAGCTGAACCCACTGGTTTGTGTTACAACATTCTCTACTTCATTTTCCTCTAAAACCAACCAAAGTCACCATTTTTGCTCCCTCACCTCTCCTCTGCATCCCAATCACTCCTTAACCCGCAAAATGGAACCGGTAGATCATGAGCAAGACTGCCCAAACTCCTCCAATCCGTCACTGACCATCGCCTCCAAATGTTGCAAATGTGGCGAACCCACCCCCTTCATGGCTCCGCCACCGTCCTGGTCCGAAACCTCGCCGCCACCCACCTACCGTCCCATCCGAGCCCCCGCCATCAACCTCCCGCCCAACAACCACTCCCAGCAGATCATGCTTGCTCCCGTTCCTCAAGCCCAGAAGGTCTCCCTCGTCTCCCCGCCCTACCATTTCCAGGTCCCCATCAAGAAAATCCAGTCCCCTGACGACATCCGCCACTTCCACGACTCCGCCTCCGGCAAGAATTTCCTAGGCTTCGTCGTCGCCCTCTCCGAATCCATGCGCGGCCGTAAAATCTCCGACCCTTGCCACCAATCCCATATCGTCAACACCATCGTCTCCATCGTCGAAACCCTAATCCAGTGGGTCGACGAAATCCCCCCTGCCCAGCAAGCCGCTCGATACGGTAATGTCTCGTACCGGACCTGGCATACCCGAATGGTGGAGACCAGCGATTCTCTCATGCTCAGGTTCCTCCCCGGCGATCTCCAATCCGCCACCGTCGAGATCGTTCCATACTTCACTGACAGCTTCGGCAACTGGAGTCGTATCGATTATGGGACTGGGCATGAGACCAATTTCGCTGCGTGGCTATATTGCTTGGCGAGGTTGGGGCTTGTTAAAGAAGAGGATTATCAAGCGGTTGTGTCCAGAGTTTTTGTGAAGTATCTTGAGCTGATGAGGAAGTTGCAGCTAGTTTATTGCTTGGAGCCAGCTGGATCGCATGGGGTTTGGGGTCTTGATGACTATCATTTTCTGCCATTTATTTTCGGATCCTCACAGTTGATTGATCACAAGTATATGAAGCCGAAGTCTATTCATAATGAGGATATTTTGGATAATTTTTCTAAGGAGTACATGTATCTTTCCTGCGTTGCTTTTGTGAAGAAGGTGAAGAAGGGTGCGTTTGCAGAGCACTCACCATTGTTGGATGACATCAGTGGGGTGCCTAATTGGAACAAGGTGAACAGTGGTTTGCTGAAGATGTACAAGGCTGAGGTGTTGGAGAAGGTTCCCATTATGCAGCATTTTCTATTTGGGTGGCTCATCAACTGGTATGGTTTCAATTTAAGTTGAGAATTGTGGAATTTCTGTTTCTTGCAATGATCCAATGTTTTCTGTTGAAATTTATCCATCGGCGGCAATCTTTTTGTGGCATTATTTGGCTGTGTTTTCCTCTAGTCTAGGCATTCTTTAATTACCAATTTAGTGGAAAGTGGTTATGGTATTCGTTGAATATATTGTTATGAGACGCATAGCAGCTGAAGTGAAATTAGCATTTTAGTGTAGGTAATGAAATGGCAAGTGTACTAGAATGCAATGAATCAATGCACACACTAAAATTACTTCATGAAGATCAGTATGCAGTTTAGACTTTGATCTGAACTGTGGCCCGTTATCATTTTTGGTTCTCATCTGCTGTTCTGCCGTCTCACTATAGTACTGTTTTTTCTAGGCTTTAATGTGCTGTGTGACCTTAAGGTTTTGTTTGTGGTTGTCACTTACCACTCTCATATCACAAAATTCTACACTGTTACATATTTTAGGAAGTATCTGCGATTTCAACTGTCCTGAAGGCTTCTTTTGTGCGTATTCTATGGGGGTGTTTACTATCTTAATGGTTATGATCCCAGAGCAAGGATCTTAAAGTTATCCTTTCAGTAGCAAACAAATGATGCCATTATTCATAGTGAAGGCAGTATTTAGCATTACTCCGATAAATCTGGATGACCTGACAAATGTTATCCTGAAAGTGTCTTACTTTAAGTAGTGAACATCTTGTTCTTACTTCTATGTTAATATTCCATCTTTAAAGCTCTTAATTGTTGAGGTTGGGTATGTAAGGACTAAGGGCATGCTGTTGGAGAAATCATGAAGGCGGCTTTTTATAATCTTTTTCCTAAACCTCTAAGATGGTTGAAGTAGTTAGGATGTGAGCATACCCTGAGAATTGCTACCAATGTTGCATTTACTTGCTACCCTTGATTTGAAACATATAGGACATGAATTCAATTCAAGGTATTAGTATTTTTGTGTGTGTGTGTGTGTGTGTGACCACACATGGTTGTTAGCATCCAAATCTACTATCCAAGACTCATATGACTGCAGTGCAAGTTGTTGGATTACCTGTGTGATTAACTGTGGTAGTAGCGTGCCGAGCAGACTAATTATTTTTATTTAAAAAAAAGCATCATACTTGGCTGCAGTCATTGATGCAAATTGCGATTATGGTGCTAAGTGATGCATGAACCACTTTGAAAGGCATTGTCAGCACAGGAGGTAAGTGAGGCTGCAGGTGGGGCTGCAATGTGACCATGCGCTTTTCAACTCTTGCTGTCAAAATGTTTCACATTCTTATAGAAGGTGCACTTGTTTGATCCTCTGACCCTACTAGTCACAGATGTTGATGAAACTGGAATAGTGCTTGTGGGGGAGTAGAAGTGACTTGAGTGCCAGAAATATTAAGAAACAGCTTGAAATTGTCTTTTGTGGTTGGACTAATAGAGCTAGTCAAGATCAGATGGTGATCTGGTTTGTATTCTGAGTTAAGTGCAGAGGGAGCCGCGTGTATGGAGATTTTTTTCCTTTGAGTGGCATGTTCCGTGCGAGTGGCAAAAAATGACACAAGAGCTTCAAATTGTTGCATTACTGCATGCACTCGTTCCGGATGAGATTCCATACTTTCTTCTTGCTTACCTTTAATATTGCTTACATTCATGTATAACCTTTGAATATCATCCGTATAACATTCCGATGCCTCTTTCCGGCCAAACTATAGCACAAGTCTCAAAACGACAAAACAGTTGCACAAGGGTCAATAGATTGCCAAAGGTGGCATAAATGATCATTTGTTTGTTCTCATTTGTCATAACTAGCTTTAGATACTTTCTCAGCCATTTTAGTTAGATGTTCAACCAGTCCTAGTTTCTTGAACAGTTGAACTACATTTTGACAGAAGTTGCGCATGAAAGATAGCTGGTGGGCCCTGCCAATTTTCTGTGGCGATTCTGTGGCCTCCATAGATAGTGAGCAGTTGAGATTAAGTTGAATGCTGCAGTGAATAAGCAATTGCTGATTTCTGATTTTTTTTAATGTTTTTTATAACACTTAGGAAGGAGCAATCTATGAAGCACTTAAGTGTCAGTGTCTGACACTCGAATCAGACACTACACTCTTCCACATGTGTTGAACACGTGGATTAGCATTAAAAATAAGTACAGCATGCTCCGACAAGTCCCCGAGACTGTGTCCTACTTTATAATCAAAAAATAGTTTTCAAATTCTTTTTTTGTTTTTATAAAAGTAACCGGAGGTTATTTTTCGTAGATTGTAATCACATGATTTTTCTATTAATTGTTTGTGAGACATTATTTTTGTTTGTATAGTTTGAACTTATGCTAATTTTAATTTGACATACTATCAAGTTTGATATCAATACAATTATATACCATAAATGCATATAATTTGCTATATATGTTAGTTTAAAAAATTAACGTGTCGTAACGTATTGTGTCGTATATTTTTGAAATGTAAAATTGTGTTCGATCCGTTTCGTGTGTTGGTATTGGCGCAACAAAGGGAGCAGCAGCTGTGATGGTTCAGAATGCACTTAAGAACAGATCTAGAGAAGCTCAGCTCCTTTTTTGGCGACTGATAGTGGCTGGCAGCCGAAGTTTGGGGGTTTGACAGGTCTCATCACGACGAGTCCAACGATTTTGGTGGTGATGTGAGACATGCTAGGATTAGGAGTTCTACCCAAAATCAAGAAAAAGGGTGGAGACAAGGCTGTGGAGACGGGATTTTTCAGTAGGGCGCCATTGGCTGTGCCACTAATCCTTGAGTTGATTCATTGAGATCAATGAGATTACAGTGTAGCAGGCTTTCTTGATTGAGGATTTCTCAGCTGACAGAGATGGTCTAGCTTTCTTTAGTAACTTGGTCAATATTAGCTTAAAACCTACCTTAGCTGACAGCTTTGGGACCTATATACATGAGATAGCGATGAAAGTACTGATGCTTACATGCTTTTCATTTTAAACATCGTTAAACTCATTTAGACGTGCTTGGATATAGCAACATCAGAAACGAGATAACTTATAAGCTGATGTCAACTAACAAGAACATTTTTTGGTCCTTGAAGTTATGAAAATGGTCATTCGGCATGGTAATGTTAAACCTATATAATTTTAATTATTTGCCATCTTGTACTACCCTGTTCTTTAATCGTTATATTCCCCTTCGTTTTCACATTGTTGAATGCTTTTAGCCTGAGGAAAAGTATTTAACAGCATATCCTAGATATTGTTTGGAATGTATTTAAATGCTCAAATTCTTGTACTTTTGGTGTATTATGACAAATTTTGATATGTTTTTAGTCTGTTTGGTGAATGCGACTACATTTGGTTTTATAACGAGAAAGCAAAACACCATGTAACTGTACTGACGTCTGAAGGGGTAATGTGCTGAAAACTTAAACTAATGTGATGATCTTTTATTGTCTTCCAGGGAGCAGTAGTTGGTCGCGTCAGCTAAGCTCCTTTGGGATTGGGACAGTTTTCCGGTGAAGCAAGAGAGAAGAGATCACATCCATGCAGTTAGGAGAGAGTTGTGAAATTCCAGATGAACACACTTGTGATACAGTATATTTTTTTCTTTCATAATACTAATTGCGAATGCAGACTGTTTATGTCTTGCTGATCAGTTTTCAATTACTGGTTGGAATATAGGATGGGATGGGAGTGGAGTGGGCATTGCATTTTTAATGGCAATGTTTTTTTTGCTTGAATCTAGATTAACTTGTCGTTGGAGGAAGCTTTCTCAGATAAGAGCACGAGCAAAATCTTGGCTCCATATTGCTAATCCATCTTTTGTTGCTTTTATCAAAGATTTCCTCTACTTCTACTAGAGAACTCGCACGCCTTCTCCTTATCTGTATGTCCATTACGGCATTACCCACTTATGTTTTAAAATACCAACAAAGCTACCATCTCCAATCTTCCATCCCACTTTGGGTTTGACAGTAGGGTATTCTTATATGCAAGGTTTTAAAAACCGACCCGGACGTCGAACCGATCAGGACACCAGGTCAACCGGCCGGGCCGGTTACGATGACGTCAACATTCTATTTATGACGTCATAAATGTATTTAAATACTAAAAATCATAAAAATGCAAAAAATAAAAAATAAATACATAATAAATATGATAATTATGATACAACTAGAAATAATCTATTACAAACACAATTTTTATCGATATGTAAATATCTAACACAAAACTCAAAAGTATTCCTAATTTACTAAACTTATTATGTCATCAATTATCATCAAATATTCAAACTAACGCTTGGTGGTTGTCAGATGTGTTGTGGTTTGTAGGAGACAAGCTCACCCCAACTCACAGCAAATATGGTTTCTTTTTTACCTTTCTAATTTTTTATTATTTACCAAGGTTTTTTTGGATAAGATTAGAAATCAGAATCAGAATATTTAATAGGTGTTTAAACTTTAAATGGACCAAATAATCAAACAAGAAAGAAAAGTCAAAAAAAAAAATCCAACATAAAGTCACAAAAAAAGCCCAAACCCATGCATTTATAACCGGTCCGGTCGTACCGGTCACCAGTTTTACCGGTTTTGACTCACTTCCCCGATTTCTATATGACCCGGACCGGTCACCCCACCTGTTACCAGTTGAGTCGGTCAAATCGGACGGGTCAGTCCGAATTTCGCAACATTGCTTATATGTGCCTCTAATTGAGCATCATTCATTGTATGATCAATGTTGTTACTATTTAAACTAGCATTCTTTTATTTGATGACAAGTTGGCGTAAGACATGAGATGTCATACAATAATGTAGGTGATGATTAGCGAGACATTACATTTGACCGACTTATAAGAGAACTCTCTATGTGATATTATTTAGTTGTTATAAACGATTCTCGTACAAATGTGTTGATTCTTAAATTTGATATCAATAAGACATTCTAATATGATGAGTTTGTGTGGCTGGTACAGTCAATCAAAATTGAATTTTCAAGTAATGCTCCGCAGTAAGACAAGCTCACCCCAACTAAGGAAACAGCTACTCGATTCCAATGGACTAGGTCATGTAGAAATTTTGGGGCCGTTTAGGGTCCAAATAACTAAAAAAATAATTTCAGTCACAGAAACATCGCCTGAGTCGAATATTTGCAAGTCAAATTTTACAACGCACCAAGGCCACTTGAACAAGGGAAATGACATCACAAATTCAATAGACCAAGTTTTGAAGCCAACCGAGATTGTTTGATGGTTCAAATAAGCATTACAAGTCCAGTTTCGGCTACTCGTATCAATTTTACGGGTATTTCTGGTAAAACGAGACCACCTGAACAATCAAAACGATTACACAAATTTAACGGGACAATTTCCAAAGACGGGTCAAAACTCCTTTCTAAGGATATTTGTTCCCGTGGAACCCACGTAGCGTTCCCGCTTTGCTATGTCATAATGATCATGAAAATGACATTGTCTTTACATCATCACAGTGACATCATTGCCACATCATCGTGGTTGCATAATCATTACATCATCAAAGTAGTTATAGGTCATTATTTGAGTACATGGCATCATCATTCTCACTTGCAACCAATCGTAAAATGACACATCACCCCTCTCATCTAATCACTACGAGTATAAATATCCCCTCAAAACATGAGCTATGGATTTCTTTCGGACATTGAAGAATCATTTGTGTCATTCACACATTTTAACCTCTCAATTCTCTATCAAATTCTCTTTAAAATTACATTCGTATACACCCCGATTTCACATAGCTGAGTTACTTACTATCACGCCTAAGGTGAAATCCACCCCCCTTCTCCTAGATTTTGCTTAACGGTGTGTTGTTTCGTGAATGCACATGCCCAATCTCAAGTCCAATTATTTGTGCAAGTCTTGATGGCCCATTGAAAGTATCAACTAAGAGTGAAAACCGATCAAGAGTTCAAGTTCAAGACGAAGATTTTGTATTTGTGTATATCTTGCTATTTAGTTGGCCGTGGTCAAACTGAGTAAAACAACCACTTGTTTACTTTTGTTGGTAGAAGTTGGAGGCAACATGAGCATTTCACAATTACTCACACTTTCTCTTGCTTCTTTCCATCTCGGCTAAAGCTGGCAAAAAGGTACCCGGTGACCCAATCCATTTCGGGTTGAGGTCGGGTCTGAAATTAACAACTTGAAAAAAATGGGTCGAGATGGATAGCTTCTAAAATTTGTAGGTCGGGTGTATACCCACAAAAACAATACATTTTATACCTAAACCCGATCTTAACCCGACCCCCCTATAGGGTCAGGTTAAGGTTCAGGTTCTTCAACCCAGCCTCACCCTGACTTTTGCCACCTCTAATCTCGGCTACCTAAGGTACTGTACACATGTAGAAAATAGCAATTCTCATCAGCTTAGCATTAAAAGTGGCTGGAAATTGGTCATTTTCATCTTTGAAGTAGGCTAAAAGGTATGGAACTCTTTCAAATCAGAAATTGTGTTGCCAAACAAGCCCCCAGAGTTTTTTTTTTTTTTTTTGTCAAGGTAGAGTATTTGGCCCAGAGATATGGGTTTTCGTATGTCACAACTTGCAATACAAAATTGCCTACCAAAAATTAGTAGCTTGAGACCATTTTCCTTGCTTTACTATTTTGTCTACATTCCAAACTCCAACCTTTGCAGTTTTCACCTTGAATTTGAAAACAAACATGACTCAACGAATATAATTTTGACTAGCGAAAACCAGATTGAACTGTCCATTCTCAATCAATTTATTTTATTCTGAATCCGATAGTTTGGCATGGTAATTGCTAAGCTGAATTGGAACCTGGAACCTCAAACTTCAAAGCTCCATTAACACAACACAACCCAACCCCACATGGGCTCTTACCATAAAACCAAGCCACCGCTCAATCTATGGCTGCTTGGAACTTGGAACCACACTTCTTCTACTAGCATTCTTCTCTCATTTTCAGTCTGATTTGTGCTCACAAAACCACCTAATTTTCATAAATGTTTTGACATCAAATGCTATGCAGCTAGTATTAAAAACTCTCCAAATTTGACATTTTCTTTTTCTCAAACTGTCACTATTAAACTACCCATTTTTGTCTCCCTCTCTCTCTCAATTTCTTTATAGTATTATACATAGGCTCTGTTTTCTTTAATTCTTTTACTCTCTTACCTATGTAGTCAATACGCATTCTTGATTTCACACTAGTTTTTACTCTTGTTGTTGGTTGTTGGTTGCATTGAATCCATCCGTGGCTTGCTTGGTTGGTGGCTCTACTTTTGTATCTCTTCTCTTCTACGTTTCTGGCGGATTACCCGGTGAGCCTTTTGCACTTTCAGACTCTCAAAAACTAAAACAAACTCTCACTTGCCTACATGTAATTCTTGTTTTCTCATCATTTTCAAGAACAAGATTTTACAACTCCTGTTTTTTTTTTTAATATATTGTATCTGTTTTCTTGATTCACAACTCAAAACTGGTTCAAATCTTGCAGGATCTGCAAACAGGTAGTTGAATATATTATCCTCTTTGTTTTCAGCTATAATCTGTTAGTATTGCTCCTTTTTTGGGGGAAAATGTTTGCCTTTTCAGTTTCTAGCTTGCATATATATATATATATA
>JAYMTA010005588.1:0-11260 GCA_036897625.1 Pelargonium cotyledonis | reverse complement strand
GGCGAGATTCTTTCTTAGTGGATGGTTTCCTCTCCATTTCCTGGGAATTGCTTTGAGTTACATTCTTCTTGGAGCTCGGCTTTGCATTGTTTACCAGGGAAACTAAAAGGTTGGTCAATTCTTTCCCTGATCACGTTTTGGTTTATTTGGATTGCGAGAAACAAATTGGTTTTTGATAACAAGCCGGCTTTCTCATGCTCATTTGGAAATCTCATATCCCACCAAAAATCCAAAGCTTAGCTTAGTTTGAGGCTTTGAATAATGTTCCATGCTCTGTCTTTCTCCAACGAAGATGATGTATCTTTCCTGTTGAGTGCTCTATTGTGTGAAAGCTTTGTGATTTTTTTTCCGGAAGACTGCTCATATTTACTTATTCACTGTGCTTAGTCTTCGAGGTTGTGGTCGAGATTCTTTCTTGGTGGATGGTTTCCTCTCCATTTCCTGGGAATTGCTTTGAGTTACTTTCTTCTTGGAGCTCGGCTTTGCATCGTTTACCAGGGAAACTAAAAGGTTGGTCGATTCTTTCCTTGATCATGTTTTGGTTTATTTGGATTGCGAGAAACAAATTGGTTTTTGATAACAAGCCGGCTTTCTAGGACGACATTATTCTTCAGATTAAGAGTTACAGTTTCTCTTTATTACCTAGCTTGTTTGATTCTTCTACTGCATCTTTAAGTTTTGATTCCTGGTGTCTTCACCCTTGCCTTGTTTGGGTTTTTAGATTTTAAAAAAGGTACCGCTTGTTTATAAAAGAAAAGAATATAGGTTTATTTAAAGCAGAAATTCAAGAATTTATATGCTTATATTCAAATTTAGAGTGTGTTAAAGATAACTTTGACTTCTCTTTATGTTAGAAAACAAAGCAATAAACTGAAATGAAATTCGATACCATTGGGTTGAGTGCGGACTAGGTCGCTCTCTTTAAAATGTTTGCGGCACTGCCCAAATAATTGCACATCAAACATGGACGGATGCACATGATATGGATTGGGGGCAGCTTCCCCCATAATACATTATAATTTTTGTGTTTGTCCATTAAAACTCTTGTATTTGCCTATATAATTTGACAAAATTTAAACTACTGCCCCACAAGATTTTTGTTTTTTGTCATAATAGTTTGATGAAAAAATTATTCAAATAGTTTTCCCACACATAAAAAAAATTTTAGATCCGTCCCTGACAGCAGATGATCAGCCACGATGTTCCCAGGATAATACAACCCACTCTGAATTGTCGATTTGTGTTGCACCGCACAAACTGATTCTATACTTCACATGAAAATAATTATGCTCTCAAAATAGAAAATATGGAAAGTTGGAATTGAGTAGGAATGTAGAATTGTGTAAAATTCTTTGTCTTTCAACACTAACAAGGACTCTTTTTATAGCCAAAAAATGTAATGTAAACTACCAAAAATTAGCAACATTCAGTAACCAAAAAATCTGAACGTGCGTACTGTTTGGGAGAAAAAAATAGGCGTGGAAATAATAAGAGAGGAACAATTCATCTGGAAAAAAAATTGGTTTTGTTTTTTTTTTTTCAAAATTCTTATCATTGAGCAGCTCGAAAGAAAACATAAGACTGAGCATAAACAAATGTGTGTCATGACTTGAACCTTTGCATAGTGAGTACGATTCCAATTTACAAGAGTGACTCGTAGTCTTGAACTCTATATCAGACAATGTACCTCGTCAACCTTTTCACAATGTAGTTTCACAAAAACTTGTGCATTTTATGGCCATGCACGTTTATCCCAGTATATTGAATGCTCTAGAAATTTCTGTTTCACAAATTTCATAGGAAGCGACCCCACTTCCATATTCACATAGAAGAGTCTATTAATAGTACTCCCATAGCTTGGTACTCTACTCCAATTAGAGTAAATACATTAAGAGTATAAACTCAATCTTAAGATCGCTTTGGGACTACATGCTTCGAAGCATGTTTTATAAACCATATCACGTCATAACTTGCTATTACTCATTGAACTTATTTCTTGGGATCTTCAATCTATAATTAGGGTTACCATTACGAGTGATTCATCATTCTATAAGCATAAGTCTCATGCCTTTCGAGGTTGTATGAACTTTCTCCCTAGCTAGTTCTTTCATCAAAGGATCAGCTAAGTTATCATGTGTGCGTGTGTGATCCACTCTAACAGCTCTTGTAGAGAGGAACTCTCTAACAATGTTGTGCTTACGTCGTATTTGTCGTCTCTTACCGTTGTAGTATACTATCGCAATGGATCAACATAGCAGGAAGTCGTAGCATGTGATATCATTTCAAATTCCATAATTGATTGAGCTAGGATAGTTTGTTTCTTTGATTTCTAAGAAACTGCTCCACCAGCTATGCTAAAGATATAGTCGTTGGTGTTCCTATCAACATCACTATATCCTTCAAGGACATCTGTGAAATTTAGATAATGTAATCTGAGGTTCATCGTGCATTTGAGATATCTCATAACACATTTTATAGCATTTCAATGATCAACACTAGGTCTACTGGTAAACCGACACAAAAATCCCACAACATATGCAATGTCAGGATTAGTACAATCAATGGCATACCAAAGGCTGCCAATGATGCTCGCGTATTCCGATTGTCTAACACTGTCTCCAATGCTCTTAAAAAGTTTGACACTTAGATCATATGATGTGCGTGTTGGTTTACAGTCAAAGTAAATATATTTTTATAAGATTTTTTCAAAGTAATCATGAGATTAATCCAAAGAAAGTCCATTTTCCGACCTAGTAAGCAAATGCCGAGGATTACACTCGCTTCTCCTAAATCCTTCATATCAAATTTCTTACATAGCATGGATTTTACGTTGTCCACAATGTGAATATTTGATCCAAATATTAACAGATCATTCACATATAAACATATAATAGTGAAAATGACTTTATCAGATTTATAATAAATGCATTTGCCACTTTCTTTTACTCTAAATCTGTGTTAGAAAACTAAGTTATCAAATTCTCATGCCATTATTTAGGAGCTTGTTTCAAACCATACAATGATTTGTCTAACTTACACACCTTGTGTTCTAGGCCAGGGATAACGAAACCCTCAGGTTGGTCCATGTAGATTTCTTCTTCTAATTCACCATTCAAAAAGGCGGTTTTTACATCCATTTGGTGCATTACTAGATCGTGTAAGAAAACTCGAGTTATAAGCACTCAAATGGATATAATTCTAGTGACAGGAGAATAAGTGTCAAAGAAATTCACATTTTCCCTTTGCCTAAAACCTTTGGCTACCAAACGAGATTTATATTTCTCTATGGTGCCATCAAGTCTAATTTTTTTTTAGAATCCATTTACATCCTAAAGTCTTGCATCCCTGAGGAAGATTAGTTAAATTTCATGTTCTATAAGCTTCGAGTGGTTCCATCTTATCATTTATCGCTTCTTGCCACATATCATCGTCCAAAGATGTTACGACATCTTGAAGAAAAGTAGGGTCTTCTTCTAGGGTATAAGCACTAAAATTAGGACCATAGTCCTTGACTACCCTATCTAGTTTACTTCTTCTAGGTTTAGTATTTAAACTATCTTGTACCTCGATCTCACTAGATCTGGGTAAAGTACTAGAAGAAGCATCCCTACTATTTCACGTCTTAAACGAGAATCTAGCTTTAAAGAAATCGGCATAAGTCGACTCCAATATCACTCGGGCTTTCAGGTCATATAACCTATAAGCTTTACTATTCATAGCATAACCTATGAATACACATTCATAGGCTCTACTAGCTAGCTTGACTCTTTTAGGATCATGAATCCTAACAAAGGCAAGACAACCTCATGTTCTAAGATAGGAGAGATTGGGAGATCTTCCTTTCAACACCTCGTAAATAGAAACCTTACTAGAGGAATTAAGAACTCTATTCAAAACATAGCATACAATCAATATAATTTCCCCCACCAATGGGGAGCAACACCGGAATTCAATGAAATAGCAACAACCAATTCAGTTAATGTTTTATTCTTACGTTCAGCTTTACCATTAGGAAAAATTACACATACCTACCTTGTACTATACACCTTTTACATGTGCTTACCCTCAACTTTAGTATGTAACTATTACTATCCATGTACTATGCCACTTAACGGAATGACCAAAATTTCCGTTAAAGTTAACGGAATATTCCAAAAATTCAATCATGTGCCTAGCACATGACCAATATTTTTTTGAAATAGCAATATTTCCCTTCACTATATTACCCTTCTTCTTCATCAAGAACATGTTCATCATGCTTCATCGTAAAATTCATAGTTTCGCTGGAAAATTCATAGTTTCGCCGGATTATTCAAATGTTGCCGGAATAATTTTTTTGGTACCAAAATTTAGGTTTGAACCAAATCAATTATATATGAATCAATTTTTTTAAAATCAATATTAACAAACCAAAAAAAATCTAAAACAAACCAAAAACATAAAAATTAAACCAAAATTAGAGATGATTATCTCAAGAGGTTGTGCAATAGGGACTTGGACTTGAGTGTCAGGAGAGAAGCTTTTGATTGGATTTGGAAGGTTTGTTGAATCAGTATATTCTCAAATGGTTTTAAAATGAGGTTGTTGAGGTTTTGATCTCAAGATTGATTTTGAGTGTTTTATTCAGATCTAGACTGGTACTATGTGGTGCATCGTCGAAGCTGTGTGGTGTGTGGCCGACGAGGATGCGAGGACGCCGGCGAGGACACTAGGACGCAGGCGAGGACGTGAGGAACTGACAAGGACGCGAGGACTCCATCCCTATCTTCCTCTCTCTTGAACGTCGTCGGAGCTCGCGAGGTAGAAGATGACCGTCATCGTCGGAGCTCGCGAGGTAGAAGACGACCTTCCATCTTTTCCCCTTATTTTTATTCATAAGGTTCTATTTTGTGATGCATTTTTTTTTAAGTTAGGGGGTATTTTGTTATTTTTGACACATCAGACGGAAAAATGGATGGAAAATTGGACGGGTAAAAATGTGGTATAGTACATGGGTGGTAATAGTAACATACTAAAGTTGGGGGTAAACATGTGTAAAAGGTGTAAACTACAGGGTAGGTATGTGTAATTTTCCCTTACCATTAACTTCAGGTGAATAAGTTGCAGTTTTCTCATGCAAAATACCATGTGATTTATAAAACTCAATAAAAAGGGAAGAATCATATTCAATTCCTCTATCACTAAGAAGTTGTTTAATTTTCTTATAAATTGATTTTCAACTTAGATCACAAACACTATACATATATCAAAGGGATCACTCTTATGTTTCAATAGATAGACATCTATGTACTCAGAGCAATCATAAATGAATATGATAAAATAACGATATCTATTTCTAGTTAACATGCCATCCAATTCACATATATCAGAATGAATCAAATCATAAGGTTCATATTCATGGAAAACATATTTATGTGACATTTTTGTTATCTTATCTTGACTACGAAATTCACATTTGTCAAAATCATTCATATATACTTTTGAAATGGTTTTAACTCCGCGTATGTCCTTGTACTATCCATTTTATTCCGCGTGGGTCCCTAAACTTTAGTTTGTTCCGGCGTGGTCCTTGAACTATCAAGTTTATTCCGTCGAAGTCCCTTCTGTTAGTTTTAGTGACGGAATCCGTTAACTATGCTGACGTGGCACATTTTTCCAATAAAAAATTAATTTTTTATGTAAAATTACCATTTTACCCTCCACTTTATATTATTATTTAGTCATTTAATATTCTTCAAGAACTTTGAAGATTCCATCGCCGGAAACTTCAAAGTTCTTGAATTTTCCTGCAAATATGAAATTATGAAAAAAAAGTTGAATTTGAAATGAAAATCAACAACAACAATCAACAACAACCATGAACAACTTCCCCTTAAATTAGTCTCTAATTCACTCTCTGCATCCTTAAATACAACTTCCCCTTTTCACTCACTTTTACTTGAAATCTTCTTCCCCAAAATATTAAACTCACACCTTTTTTTCCTCTCCTCTTTTCCTGCATTTCCCTCTTCAATTATCTGACTACTACTCCTACTACTACCCTCTCTGCAACTTTCTACTCCTAAAAAGTTTATCTTCCTCATCCCACACTGTCCCCTCTCTCTCTCTCTCTCTCTCTCTTATCTCGTGAGCAGGTGGTGCCGGAGTCGTCCAGATCTGGAACCATTGTCCTTCGCCGCGAAAGTCCTCCGCTGTCCTCCATTGTCCTCTTTTCTTCTCCAGTGCCGCTGAAGTTTGACGAGGTCTCGTCTTTGATCTGGCTGGAGGTGAGCAATGGTGTCAGAGTATGTGGCTGGAGTTGAGTAATTGGTGCCAGATTGTGTGGCCGGAGGTGAGCAGGTGGTGCCAGTGTGTGTGACCGGAGGTGTGGAGGTGGTGTCGGAAAGAGGGAGGGAGGAGAAAAGAATAAAGTGTAATGACATTTTTCATAAATTAGAGGGTATAATGGTAACTTACCATTAAAACTTATTTTTTTTATTGCAACTTAACGGATTCCGTCACTAAAACTAACGAAAAGGGACTTCGCCGGAACAAATTTGATAGTACAAGGACCGCACCGGAACAAACTAAAGTTTAGGGAATCATGCGGAATAAAGTGAATAGTACAGGGACGTACGTGGAGTTAAAACCCAAGCCTAAGTTACTCATGTTGCAAACAACACGCTTATTAACATGGCAGAGTCTAGCATGCCAAACAGAGAAAGAGCACAAGTAAACAGAAGAATTCCTTTTATTCATGTCAACATTCAGTTTGATTATACCATCTACAACATACCCCTTCCCCATAAACATCTCATTCTTAGTTAAAGTAGATAAAGCCGCACCTAATGATTGATAGAAGCCCGCTTTGTAGATGAGGTAGCTAGAGACCAAATTCTTCCTAATGTCTGGAGTGTGCAACACATCCTTCAGTGTAAGACTCACCCAGAGGTGAACTTCAACTCCACGGTACTAGAAACAATGACTCTAATAGCGTGATTATCTTCCATTAGCACTTTCATATCCTTTGTCGTAGTAGTGTATGTCTTAAACATACTTCGATCATGGCTGACATGGCGGGAAGCGCTGGTGTCAACCCACCACCCATCAAATGATCCCCCAAGTAGGTTGATGTAGGATATTATTACAAATAAGCGGTGATTCTTCAGTCATGTTTACACTGTCTAGAGAAGTGTTTGTATGCCAGTTCCGGCACTTGCGTGCCATATGACCCGGCTTTCCACAGTTGAAGCATAGGAATAGGGTAAGATCACTCTTGGGTGGTTGCTGCGGAGAATTCTACGGTGGTCTGAAATGGTTCCTTGGCTGATTCCAATTCCCATGGGCTGGAGGATTGCGGTTCTTGTTCGGCTTTTGAGTCTGAACTTTGAAACTGCTCCGGTTGGGTTTCAGCATCGTCGTGGCCCTTCGGTTGGAAGTCACCATCAACACCTCGTCTCCTTGGTCTTGTTTTTTAGTCTCATCTTCAAAGCGCAGTCTGGTGATCAAGCTTTCGAGTGAGAACTCCTTTGTCTTGTGTATGAGAGCATTCTTGAAGTCCTTCCATGATGGGGAAGCTTGTCAATAATCATCACGACTTGGAACTTATTGTTTAACACCATTCCTTCAGATGTGACCTCATGTGCAATCTTCTAAAGCTCGTGGAATTACACCACCACGAAATCTGCAATCTTCTAAGGCAGAGAAATTCATTCTCGGTCCAGCTCGCTAATACCTTACTTTGAGTCTCTTTCTCAGCTGCATCCACTTTGTCATCAATGATAGGTTTGGGGGTGTTGAGAACAACAACCACCTTCTTCATGATGAGGAAGAACAACATCTTCTGCCTCTATCGCTTGAAGTGAGCTCTCTCGAACTGCACAGTTGATGTTAGCTCTGGTAAGTCCAGGAGTAATATCATTGATCGATATGTCAGTATAACATTTTAAAAATGTTAGAAAACAAAGCAATAACCTGAAATGAATCGATGATGAGGGGTTGAGTCGCAGACTAGGTCGCTCTCTTTGAAACGTTCGCGGCACTGCCCGAATAATTGCACAGTATACGATCTGCCTTGAAGTTCCATAATAAAACAACCCACTCTGAACTGTCAATTTCTGTTGCACCACCCAAACCAATTCTATATTGCACATGAAAATAATTATGCTCTCAAAATGGGAAATATGGAAAGTTGAAATTGAGTAGGAACGTAGAATTGTGTAAAATTCTCTCCCCTTCAACACTAAACAAAGACTCATTTTAAAGCCAAAAAATGTAACGTAAATTACCAAAAAAATTAGTAACGTTCAGTAACCAAAGAATCTGAACGTGCGCAATTAGAGAGGAACAATTCATCCGGAAAAAAAATTGATTTTGTTTTTTTTTTCAAAATTCATCACCGTTCCAACATTTTATATAGACGTGTTGATGATAATTTATATTGAATCCATGATGTCTCATTGGTATATGATTGTTGTCTTCTCGTGCTGCAGGGTTTATAGAACCAACTTACAATGGACCTTTGTTGAGTCTCTCTTCTTTTTCCTTATTTTAGGTGAATTTCCTTTGAATTATGACGTAGTGATACTCCCCTTTAATAGTCACAAGAGGATTATCTATGTTGTCCCTTTTTGTTACCGAGGAGGCTAATGTTCTGATCTCGAGAATGGGAGATCTAGATCTGAGAGAGATTAAAAGATTTTTTTTAATTTTTTAATTTTTTTTTCGTTTTAGCTAGTGCATAACATTTGTTGCTTGCGTCATTTTTGGATGTAGCATTAGTTGCTTGCGTCTTCTTTGACCCAACATCAGCTTCTTGTGTTGTGTTGGACGTATCATTAGTTGTTTACGTCATTTTAGAGGCAACATTAGTTGTTTGCGTTATATGAGTCATAGCACTAATTGCTTGCCTTGCATCAGGAAAACATTAGTTACTCGCATCAGGTAGCAGGGCCATGCAAATACACAAACACATATTAATTAATGTGGAGCACATGAAGGCCACACACTAAAACTAGTTCAATGGACACTCACATACCACAATACTATACTAGAAGAGTCGAGCGCCACTTAATTTATTACTCTACATACAGAACATACTGGCATGCCCAACAATACTACAAACATCAATACAACAAATGATGGATACAATGATTGAAAAACGCAAAGACCCGGGCAACGTACAAACAAACAACAATAAATAAAATAGAAAGTTATATAAACAAATATATTCTTCTTGACCAAGGTGGGACAATTACAACAGGGTTACATTAGAAACATGCACACAAACGAATGAATAATCTTAAGGGCGTCTAGTAGAGGTTCCTGACAGACTAGAGACATTGAGATGACCAACAGAGAATTTTAGCACGGTTGAAGGAATAGGCAGCCCATCCTGACTAAGCCTAATTGCTTGAGCTGGAAGAGTCTTTAGTTCAGGGACATCCAGATGACCAGGATAGAGTGTTTTCATATCATTCAAAAAGATAGCTAATCTCTTACATTGATCTAAGCTTAACTCATACTAGGCAAGACAAAAATGACTCATCCAATTACTACAAGCCAAATAAATTGCTAGACATAGGCCACCACCTACACCTCCAATAAAATAGAAAAACCATGAACAAGAGCAAGACGTCCTAGCTTTGGGAACCTACTTCTCAAGGTTGGCAAGCACCTTCTCGTGTTCTACTAGTTTACTGAGCACATCCTGATATTGTTTCTCTAAAGAAACCCTCTCCTCCAAGGCCCGCTTTCCTGGAGCTAGTCCCTCAACATTTGAACCCACAACACCTTCACGTTTTATTTCAAGTTGTTTTTCTTTTCCGCCAAAGTGCGGATCATCACATAACCAGACGTTCTTTCAACTCGCTCAAGACCATCCCATTCTGCATAAGCATTCCCTCACATTTTCCAAAGGAATCACTCATAATATCATTGGTAAGATAAACTCATCCAAAGAAAATCACACGGCGTGAAACAATTGAGAAGCACACTCTAGGTCACATATCATACTCTCATTGGGTTGCAAAGTGAAGCTAAACTCCTTAGCCTGGTGACAACGCTGGATGCGATCAGAGCCCACCAAGTGAGGTACCCACTTCCGTAAAATAAACTCTATTTGGTTTGCAGGTGAATGGTCCGATGCGACACAATGAGTGGACGTATCTTCAATGCTAGACTCGCGCCCCCTCTTTCGAGAAGGTTGCCCAATAGACCGATCATGATTGAAGAAAAAAATGTAGTCATGTGTTATGGGACGCCCAAAATTGGGCTCATCCATAGTTATGTCTTATTTTTTTTATAACTAAATTACTAGTAATTACAATTTAGTAAAACTACAAAAATACTCAAATTATAAACTCAAGAGGTTGACCTGATGGTGGTCAATTAGTCACGTCAATTGAAGTGTTGCAACGAAAACTAAAAAACAAGTAATATCAAATGCACTCGACCAGTGTCGAGTATATTTTTGATTGTTTGGTGAAAAAATAGTCACAAATTATAAAAGTAAATTACTCTAAAGGTCTTATTATCATATATTACAACAAAAAATTATTAGATTTAGAATCAATGAAACGAAATATTGTGCCTATCCTTTATCCTCAAAAAATATTGTGCCTATCTTTTGATCTCATGATGGTTCTGCATAAGAATGATTATCCAACACGAACACGATAAGGATTCGATGTCCCCGACCTGAACGGGACATGGGGCGGGGACGAGGTAACTATACCCCGCCCCGCCTTACCTCGTCCCCACCCTGCCCAAAACACAGTGTACTAAATTAATAATACATTAAAAAAAATTATTTTAGTACTTTTTTGAACAAAATGAGAGTCTTTCATTCCGAAGGGGATAAAACATACAGGGTACAAATGAAGAAACAAAACCAAACTAATAAAGTAAACAAAACAACCTAACCGAAGCTAATAAAAACAAAAGCATTACCTCTAGCTAAACAACCCCAAGACAACGCAAGCTCTGTAGCTGAGAGGGGGCCTCAGAATAACCTATCCCAAACTGGGCACCAGAGACAAATCCAAATCATTAAAAGAAAAGCTAACGATGTGCAATGATTCAGACCCCACGCCGCCGCCTCCAGCATGCCTACTACTCCATCGGCCCCGGCCCAATCGCTAAAGCCCTAACATCTTCAATCTAGCTGCCGTAATCTTCCCCTACTACTGCCGACCCGATCCTCCCAGCCTCAGCCCCGATCGAAACGACCCAAGCCCCAGCCCTAGCCGCCCTGTTCACCTTTCCTCCTCCTGTAATCTAA